>JAAXNX010000188.1:5745-40345 GCA_036491905.1 Folsomia manolachei
ACTTTGGGGTCTAATTTCTTCGGCATTTCGAAAGGCAGCAATTTGAAAATTTACTCACGCTTAGAAAATGTATTAGTGAATATGAGTAACAAAGCACAAGTTCGAGTTTTGACCGCGTCACTGACAAATCCTCTGGGGACACTGAGTTTTATAGGATGCCGGACTCTCTGTATTACAGGGAAAACCCAGATTACAAAAAAATAATCCAAATGTACTGCAACCTTAAAGCAAGCCGTGCTATCAAATAGCCGAGACTATTTCACATTAGTCACAATTACACAACGGCTGGTCATTGGCTCGGTTTGTTTTCCATTATCCCATAACGTGGGGACAGGAATGGCAATCAGAACAAGAAGTAAACTGCGCTGGTGCATGTACTGGGTAGCTGCCGTGGTGCAGGTGGTAACTTGGAGTGCATCCGTCAAATGGTACGTGGCGCATTGTAACGTCTCTGGAATAGACTTGACGACACGGACCATGATGTTTTACTCCGTGACGGTGTATCTTGTCCTGCTCCTGGGACAGTTGGCTTGCTTTTCAAAAAGAGAAGAACAAATCCAACTTTTCAATGAGTCGATACATTTGGAAATAAAATTTCGCAAAATGGGAGGTACGTTGAAATAATATTATTTGATTTTTTTTTGTTTAATTAAAAAATAAAATTTCTATCCTTTTTTGACAGGTCAGCAAATGTACACGGATCCAAAAAATCTCCTACTTTTGGTGCTGGTGATTGCCACTCTGGTTTTAGTTCCGGTACTGATATTCATGATGTCGATTTTAATGCCCTGTTTCGATCCACTGCTGGGTGCGGCTGTATTCTCGTGTCAAACCGGAATAAAGCTTTCATTTCTCGGAGTGGTGCTTATCGCCGTGATCGAAGCTTTTCATTGGAGAATTGGAACAAGTCTTGCAGCTGGTGTTATAATCAATTTCACAATTTATCCTGCCATCCTTGCCGAACTATTTCTCATATCGATGAAAAAGTAAGTCACATTTTTAGAGACTTTCAAAAAATATATACCATTACAATACATTTTATAAACTAATGAATATTTTTTAAAGAAACTTAGCTAAGGCTGGGACGATCCACCTCAGAAAATATGGATCACTCACCGTCTACTTGAAACTGTGTAATGCAGCCACGTCCTCTCCTCTTTTGCCCGTGATACTGACCCTGATGACCATAGTGACGTGTGTATCGGCCTTCGCTCTCATCAAACTTCACGCACGGCTGCCTCTTCCTATCCTTGGAGTTTTTGGCATAATGCTGTTGGATGCCTTTCTATTCATTCATGTTCTCTATCGTCTGTTCGCGAGACCATATGAGGCATCCTGTAAAGTAAAAGAGACTGGGCATAAGTGGCTCGTGAGTGTGGATAACAAGAAATGGGCAATGGCGGATGGGAATTATTTCGATAGTTGCACGTCCCTCGTTGTATGGCAGTTTTGTATTGATCGTGTCATTAATGTGTTGTTGGTTACGTAATTTTATGAACATGTAATGTTTTAGGATTGAATTTGGTGGAAGTCAAGTTTTAACCGGTCTTCGACCTGACTTTGTATGCTACGTCATTCAGCATTTCAAAATAAATTTCTAGTCGTTTGTATTAGTATACCAAATTTGTATTATTGAAATTTCAGTACTAGAAGGAATAAGTTTGTCGGTGTTGTTTACAAGTTTTTTCAGTTTTTAGCCCGAGCCAGAGGCGAAGTGCTTATGTAACCGTTGAGGCCGTCTGTCTGTCTGTCCGTCTGTCTGTTCATTTACGGCCGTTTTACATGAGATATCGATTCGAAATTTTTACCACATGCATAACACGCCAAATTAGAGGCTAAGGCATGTTACCAAACGATCTGACAAATGATTCTGATTTGTGACATTGGCCTGTCTACTTTACATTCGAACAGTAATTCTCTTTTGGATGGATGTCATTAATAGTAATGTCATAACTGCAAGTGCCATAAATCAGACTAACCTGAAGAATCAAGATTTTTTCTTTGAGATCCTCCTGAGAAATTGGGAATTTAAATGGCTCGTCAAAGTAAGGATTTGGCTCATTCCTATGAATTGCGGTTTGTCTTTTCCTCGAGTCCACTTCCTAAATCACAAAAGAAAATGCTTGTAATTTTGACGTGGTTATGCCTTAATATTCATTAATAAATAACATATCATTCAAACAATTCTTACCGGAGAAAGGAACAATCGGATGTATGGGTCGTTAAAACCTCCACTCCCTCCCTTGGCCAGGTCTTGAGCTGGAGTGAACCAAACAATAAGGATTCTTAATTTTATCGGCTCGATACATTGATCGGAAACAAATGCGTAAGCCAAAGAAATCACGCCAAACACACAAACCAGATAATTAATGATTACTTCTTGCCTCATTACTTTCTCGACATGTGAGATTGAGACACAGTGTCAGAACGGTATTACAATTCATTGACTAATATTTGCATGGATTTAAATAAATTCCTAAAAAAACTAGCCTACTAGTATCTAACCAGAAGGCAATATCGCACACAAGATTTTTGGGCACATTAATGTTACTTATACCTTAGAATACGTATATTGCAATATAATCTCTTTTTATGACAATTTATTGTTTTATTACACAATACAATACAACTCATATAAAACTCTTATTACTTTTCTAAGTCTATGAGAATATTTGACGGCAAATTCAGTAGACTCGGATGGTAATAATGTGGTAAGAAGAATTTTCACCAGCACTACAAAGCGTTAGGAGAAAGCACATTATATAATGGGGGCATGTTACATGTTACACACAAGTTATTATGTCATGCAGTGATAAAACAAGTGGCAGTGAAAATCAAAGAGTTCACTTGTCACTCAATCAGAAAACTTTCACCATGCATATGGAATGAATCGAAAGTTGGGAAAGTAACGAGTTCCATGAAATTACTCTTACTGAATATTCTTCACAATATTGTGAATATATGTGATTGAAAAATAAAGTATGATTTATGCCCTCCATCCCGCATGATAAATCACATTTTGTTAAAAAACATCTTCCACGTAACTCTTGACATGGATATGATACTTTTCCCAAGGTCACTAATATTTCATCTTTTGTTAGCTTGTTGCGAACAAAAACGTGGACAATACGCAGCATGTATGATGCACGTAAATGATTTATACGACCTCTGGGTAGACACAGATACAAAATCTAAATGTAAGGAAAACGAAATGAGATGAAGCCGCAAACAGACAATGGAATAAAAGCAAAAGGAAGAATGAAGATATTATAAGCATTCTGAAAGAAAATATTGGATTGAATTTCTTCATGTTTGGTTCAAGAAGCAGGCCACGAAACACACAGGCTACTTTTAGGCAAGTCTCCGGAAAGACGCCAAGTCGACTGACATGAACTTAGTTTACATTTTTTGCAAACTTGATTGTCAACGAAAATGAACAATGCAAATCAAACTTTTAATTTCAGTCACTCACCTTCAATAACATGAACATGGAGATCGGATTTGTCAAAGTCGAATTTTAGTTGGAAATGAAGCTGTCCAAGAGGTGAACTCCTATCATGAGGACTAGCCTCGGGTTGTTTCGAAGCTGGAAGAAGTATCTTGACATCCTTCTTTTGATACAGATCCAACTGTAGAGTTCCCAACAGAGGAGACAATGGAGCCGGAGATTGACCAGATCCATCCGAGAAACTTGGTGATTTTGGTGGGATCAAGAGTGGTGACAGACATCGGGAAGATCGTCTGAGATCCAAATTGGAGGTAACTCGAGAATTGCTGTTGTTTAATAAATAATTGAGACTTACCTCAACCCAACTCCAGCCATTTGATTGTTGGTTTTATCCCCGAGGGAATTCAACGAGCTCTGAGACTGTGAAGGGGTCCTTTCTCCTAGAGGACTTATCCGCAAATCTACATTTGATGAGTTTGGTGATGGTGATCCACCGTTGCTGATACCTTTCATATCTTGGGATGTTGCTCGAATCTGAGAAAGTGAGGGTTAAAAAATTCACTATCGTTTTCCACTCTAATTGAATCAGTTTTCAACAAGACACAAACAAGACAGGTCCTGAAATCGGTGTGTTCTGTCTAACAGTTCTTGTCAAACTGTCAATTCCTAGGAAAAAAGATGCGAATTTGTCGCAAATTCTAGGCAGTAAATGCAAATACTTGGATATGTCTACTACTAAATTGTCGGGCTGTGGTCTTCCAATATTACTTGCGTCAATCCACATCCACTTCACATGGTTAAGCAGGAACTATTTCAGCCTAAGGAATTGGAAACCCAACCTGCATATGTAATACTCTTGCATTTATTTCAGGGTCTCATATCATGAACCTTGCATTCACTTAGCTCTCATAAAACATTTCATTTAATATTCGTACTACGCACATAAGGATCATAAAGCATTATGAGGGTATGAAATGAGAATTCTAGTGAGGAGAAAATCAATTGCAAGGCCACTGATGTCATTACCGTTACTTTTATAACCTTATGCCCTGATTGTTTCAGATTATAGAAGGCTTAAGTTACAACTTGACCCATAAAGTATTACAATTCAATTCATCTGTAATAAGGTTTTTTAAATGAAGTTGCAGTGTTATGACGCTTTCGCTGATTAATATAGCATTATTTTTTCCAGATACGAAGGTATCTGGTACTATCGACAAGATAAAAGGAACGTAGTATTTTTTCTGAAGAGAAAGTAGTACTCCCCAAATTATCATATTGCAATGTACAATTATTATTTTATTATTTTATTTTTATTTATTTATTTAAATCAGTTACGAAAATTATATAAAACTCTTAAAAACTTCAACAAGCACTAATCAAGCGACCTTTTCTTGAAAGTAAATTAAAGTGTAAGCTTCACAATAAATAATTATTGAGTGCAGTAAACTTTCTCTCTGACTATGTTAAATTATCTTTCATTTATTCCTGTTTAATATTTTGTGAATATTAGTCCGGGGATGAAGGGCATGCTAACATTAAAGAAACCTTTTGTTTAAGGAGAAAGGTAAATCAAATTTCACAACTTCAACTTTTTCCGTATTTTAACAAGAACTTTCTTTGTGCACAACACAACACGTGCCAATTTCACTGTCATTTGTGACATGTGTATTGAGCCATGATTTATTCCAGGAGGATTCCCAAGAACATTTAGCTTCGGGCCCTTATATTTCTCCCTGAGTTGACTAACCTATGCTGACTAAAATATACACATCTAAATTTAAAATTACTGTTTATACAACCGCTACGCTACTGTTTCCCGAACTTGAAATCAATTTCAAAGTCAAATCAAGAACAATTTCTTCAGGCAACCTATCCAATGGAAAATTTGTAAACTTTTAGACTAATTTCAAACAGCGGTATGTCGTCTACTTCGAAATTTGACAGCATACAAATTATTCCCTTTATATTGACCGAAACCAACCAAGTTCAACTTACTCCAGCGCAATGCTTTGACTCCCAAAGTCTAAAAGGAGAAAGCAGTCAATCAGAAATAAGATGAAAGATTTTCCTGCCCTTCCTTTACTCGGTGTGATCATGATTTCAAGGTTGTCAAAAACATTGAGTACAAGGCACAGCTTGCTTTCACCTTTATCAAAATGCAGAAGCACATGTCAAAGGTATTTTAAGAAATTCGAGCTAATAAAAGCTTCGACTCTCCTGTACCTCATTTAGGTCAGTTTGCTCAAATAAGAAATGGAAAGATTCTCAATCGCACAAAGTGTGTTTTTATCAATTCCAAGGTTAACATCGACCTTGACAAGCAGAAGGAGTGGTAAGCTAATGTTTTTTCTTTTCGTTTTTTCAATGTTTTGTTTTTCTATTTTCTCCAAAAAGCTTTTTAAAAATGTTTTTACCTAGAAAACGCGCAGGGCTTCCTATTTATATTAAAACAATTTATTGTCCAATATTCCAAGAACAAGGAATGACCACCACGCCCACATTCTCTAAGAAACTGTTTGTATCTAACTTTATCCTTCCGTGGTAAATTGTATCGCAAACTTTATCCAGAAGTCTCCGAATTGCGAACTTTGCAATATGTGAAAGAACTCTAAAAATAACCCCAAGCTAATTACATACAACGGCAAACTTGATCTTGGCATTACACCCACTGACCTAGTATACTGCAGTACGGACAAAAAATAAAATAAGATCTCTGGCAATATTGTAGTGTACCCTGGAGAGGGCATTTGTCCAATTACATTAATTAAATGCAACTCAGCCACATACCACCGTCATCGTGTCGTGGGGTTAATTCTATGAATGCTTGGATGAAATCATGCCCTTTCATCATAATTTGGTAGGTCTATATATAGCTACCTATAAACTACAAATTATTGGTCCCTAAGGCCGAAGTGAGAAGTTGAGAAATCGGAGCAGAAGGAGGATCAAAATCAAGGATAATGTGCATTATCCAACACTTTATTTTAGCACCGTATGCCATGAACCGTACAGAAACGCTTGGTTGATTGTATAAGGTACAACCAGATTTCCTTTGACAATTATACAATTTGCGTGATAGTGACACATGTGTAGGTGTTGGATCCAATGACAAAATTATGATGTTACTTAATACTGCTCCACTGGATATGTGCCAATTTCTGGAAGAAATTATGGACATCTATGGAACACATCTACACGGTGGTCAGTAAGTTTGCTACAAATTAGTCCCATAAAATAGTATCTCCTTAAAATACTATATCATGAATGACATTGGTCAAAGTGACGTTGGTCAGTAACTACAATGGAGTGGATGTCTGGTTTAATATAAGCACTTTTCGTAGCCATATGTCGTGTTTCCCACATTTATGTGCAGACTGTCTGTCGGGAAGTAATTGATGGACAAGCCACTTTTTAAGCCAGTTGTCCCACAGGACATATGGAACGAAATAAGCACGAGCTTGAGTGCAAGTTTCTGTGAAAATATTTGTCTACTTATATCTGTAACAGTCTAAGGTAGACTACTTGTAAACTGATCTCTCCTCCTGGAAAAGTTACATTGACCGAATAATATTGTGGTCGAATTTCGCCAGCAGTCACGCAATTCCTTGGTGGTATGACGTATATAGCGGTGGAAGGAAATGGGAAATGCTGGAAATGTATCGATCCCTACTTTCTCTTCTGGAGTCACTTGTTGCATTGATCATGATAAAATGACCAGGCTTATGGTTTTCAACGCTGTAAACGTGTGGCTGGTGACGGTTTTAAATTAAATATTTTACAACGCTTGACTTCAATCATCACGAAACTCACGAATCTTCGATTTGACAATTTAGACAAATTATGGACAACAATAGAAAGTCAAACCATGCACTGCGCAATTGTCGCCAAACCTTGATTTCTTGCCATTCCAAACTATTTTTTTTTTATTTTTTTATCGACCCTATTTTATTTGTTTTTTTTTCGCAATCTTCCCTGAGTGCTCGGAACCATAAAAAATGTTGGTGCTGGCTCTGCTTAGTCCGAGGAGACAAAACCACAAGGACATGAGAGTTCAAGCAAAAGTCATTCCGGATTTGGAGAAAGCTGGCATCAAATCTGTTGCTCAATTTTTCCTCGCCAAGACAGAAACAGGGGACATTCAATTACTGAAGTGGTAATGTCATTACCGCCCCTCCCAGTGGATGGTCTTTACTTCCGTTAAAAGCACGGAAAAGTCGACGTTTTAAGAATGGGTGGTCAAATCATGGCAAATGGAGCAACTCTATGTGAGTGATAATGTACCATACAATGCCTGTAATCGGTGTGCTTGGAATTTATTAGGCGTTTCGGACCAGAAAAATCTAGAAAAACTGCGACTTGGAGTTTTACCGTTATAAAATGTAGGGCCCGAAAAATGTTATGTCGCAGACACCATGTTCCATCGACATGACATGACCTGTTATTGTTTACAAAGTTAATAGCATGTCATTTATTATTGTGCAATGTAACAAGGCACGTACTGAGACAGACAAATGAGCTTTTGTTCAATCTGCTATTTTGTCACGTTTTTTTTTCAATTCGAAATCAATGACATGGATATCCATTCATTTAATTTGATAGGGGGTGTGTTGCAGTAAGACTTCATCTTAGCCACGTGACTAAAAAAACAATTCTGAAAACAGTCCTTTGTAACTATTTAGTAAACTAGTAATCCAAATCCCATTCATTACTTCTATTTCCGGGAACAAGAGTAAAATAATGAGCTAGTAAGAATGATTTTTAAATGGGCCAAATTGTAGATTGACAAAGTCCTTTAGTAACTTGTAAATGAAACTCTTGCGGTTTTAAATTTCCTACCGTATTTCATTCCATTGATCGATTAATTTTATTTTGTCCTCAATTTCCAACCCATTGTACCAAAATCGCAGCGTTGCTCAATTTTAATTACCCAACAAACCTAATAACCCGCATCGTTTTGTTCGGTTGTATTACATGCACAAACAAAATTGAGAACTTGTAGATAGAACGGTGGCAAGTTTCGTAAATAAACGCAAGCAACAGGAGACCAGGTTGTGACAGTGTGACAAGAAAACCAATTACTTCTTTGAATATATAATGAAAATGAGCTAAGAAACTGTAGCACAGTGACTTTGACTTAATGAACCTTACGTTGGTAATTGGGGAGGGGCTGCGGGATCCGTGGTAAATCAAAGGAGGTGAGTCCGGGGGCGATACACCGCTACTGAGTCCTTCTGGTGTGAAGGTTCGAATTGCTGGTGAAGGTACAGATCCTCGGTGGCCCTGGTGAAAAGAAATTTTATGCAATTGGATTACCATGATGTTTTTGTCGTGCAATCCTTTTCTGAATGAAATAAGATGTGAATGGGTAAATGTAATTAGTTTACACTGACAGATTTCAACAATTAATTACAAAACAAAGAAAGTGCAGGAGAAAGGTGTAATGAAAGAGATATTACTATTTAGTATGAGCCTTTTTGTTATATTTACAAACAGATTGAAGGCTACATTAAATTGTAATTCTTTAACGGAAAGGGAAGTTCATCATCCTCCAGATGAACTAGGAAATATTCTAGAACAAGTTTCGTTTAAGTAATTACTCATTTCTCGGAATCCTATAATACTTTCTGTATTGATGAACAAAAGATTTTTATCGTATGGTACATCAGAGATATAGCTAGAGGCATAACGCTTTTGTTCTAGGCTTTTCTAAGCCATTACGTTGCAAACTAATTGTTACAAATCAGTGCTTAGTGAGTTTCTAATTCTCAACGGACTTAAGTTCCAGGGAAAGTAAATAAATTTCCAGAAGTGGATAGTATACTGTTTTCCATGTTATATAGAGCTTATAGTTTCTATTTGGCTGTGATTGCACTTAGTAGGGTAAAGCAAGTTACAACTCAGATGTGAATTGAGTATTGTAAAGAAACTTATTTGCGAGCTTTACTCAACTTGGAGAAAGTCAACAGGTTGTTGTGATGTTAGTTGGGTTCGTTCCTCGATGTTAGCTATTTATTCGTTTCTTAAGTAAACCAAACATATCAGATTTGTTGTATTTAGTCAATTGAATGCAAATAGAACAACCGAATAATATTCAATTTCCTGGGATGATGGAAGATAATCATGGCTGAAGGAAATACACTAATAACGACATTTATAAGATGAGTTAACACGCCTGACTGCGTACAAAATATGGATAGAATCAAGTGGTAAAGAAATCAAATACTTTTGTTGTTGATTCGGATACTACGTTAGTGTTGTCATTGAGTATCAAGAAACATTCTTTTTTTTATGATGTATGGATAAGTGAACGAGAACGGATTTTGTTTGCCTTCTATCATAGATTCTGACATTGGTACTGAAATGAATCCTCGAAGAATGAACAATGACTAAAATCAACTATTTTTACAATAAGTCATCTTGTTTTCCCGGAATACAAAAGATTTATGTGAAAAGCCTTGAAAATATGGGTATTCTTGATGCATACAATTTTCACTTTTTCTTAAGGCATTATCTTTCATGCGATCATCCGCTCTGGGCATAACCCTAAATAAATATAATGTTTATACATGCACTAGCATACCTATTCTTGAATGTTATTGCACAACAAGAATACAGTTTGTGTGAATATGAACCATTCAAATATTGATAAAAACTTTGAATGTGTCCCCATTGTAAATAATTGCATTTCTGCAATCCTGATGAAATCTGTCCTTGCAAATCTCTTTGTGCTAATAATACTGCACTGTAATCATGATATGATGAAATGCACACGCAAATATTTATTCAGCTAGTAAACTTTCCGCAAAGAAGTTGTTTCACCTTGTTAACAGCATAGTCAATTTGTGACCCTTGCGACGAAATGCTGGGTGTCCGATTGTACCTCTGTCCCGGATTGGGGTGGGTTGGAGGAAGGGATCGTGACTGATGTGTTAACATGACCTCTTGCTCAATGAAGCAGTCTCCGTCCTGTTCAAATGAGGATAAATCACTGGAGGAAATTTCCCGAACTTCTGGCAAACTTGCAAATGTCCCTTCCAACAAGTGAGGTTGAACAATGCGTTGTTCTTGATCTGCGCTGAATTCCTAAACAAAATATTAACGATATTTTAAAAGATATCAAAACTAAAATTAAACTCTTTAGTCGTTCGTCACGAACTTTGCAATGAAAGTTTATCTTTGCATCTGCTTAGCGTACGAGCATTGCCTTCTCATTTTCCCGTTAGAATGATAAATTGCTTGCCTCAAATTATTTTTTAAGAACAGAAGAGACCGCCTTGCAGCAATTTTGCAGATTTTCAGCAATTTTTAAGGTTGTTTATAGAAAATTGGGACTGGCAGTGTAATATATCTTTGCTCAAGTTACCGCAAAATGCTTTAGGCTACAAATATATACCCAGGAGATCCCCGGTTAATACTGATATTTTTTGTGTAAAAAATACTTTATACATACCTTCGCTTGGAGAAAACTAAATCAAAAGTGGTTACCTGAGATAATGCACTTCCGTCCAAGTGCCAAGGTAAACGAGAGATACCCCGAGTAAATTGAAATTTGGGATGTAACAGTATACAAATTGTACCTATGCCACTTTAAGAGAAAGTTGGGAAAGTTACGGCTCAATCTTGGATCCGTTACGCTCTGAGCAGGAGACAAACTCCAACTGAGACAGGGCTTGGTTGTTGGCATTGCTCTCATAGGATGGAGATTGGAGAAAAGGTTGTTGCTTCGTGGAGAAAGTTTGATAAGAGAAATACACAGACCACCACCACCACCACCAACTAACGTGCAGGATCAATTTCTAAGGTTCTGGTGGAAATACTGCAGAAGGATAGAAATGAGATTGGATATTGCTTGCTGGTGAAAGTTTTGTTGTGTTTGCGGGTATATTTAACCATCTTTAGAATAGATCTTTTTATGAATGAACCTAACCTTGTAGAAGCGAAGTGCAGACGGCGTGAAAAACACTCGAAATTATCGGATATCATCTTTCTTGTGGGACGACAAAATTAATTGGACAGAGAGTGCAATTAATTACATGTTAAATGACAGAAAAATGGAATGTGAGTCGATTGTTGTTTTAATAGGATGATGAAATTTAATTTCAGCCAAAAAAGATTAGTCAGAAAAATAATTACCCGTTGTCGCTAAATATTAAATTACATTAAATGCATTTGTTATTGAGCGATCGGTTTTGTATTTTGTATTTTATCTCTTCTTTTCATTTGAAATGAAAATGTTATTATGTCTGGAATCATGGGAATCCTTTACCAATTCTAACTGATGAGTAAATAGAGTAAATAGAGTAAATAGAGTAAATAGAGTAAATAAAGCCATATATAAATATGCAGAATTAAAATGAAACGGAATTGAATAACAACGTTTCTTCAAACTTTTATTTTTAATAAAATCAACTCTACTACGACGTAGTTACTAGTTTTGTTGTAATAACTAAGTTCAATTTGAACAAATTTTCATTGAATTCACCCTGAGCTTGGCTTAGTTTCAGCCAAATTTAAACTTGACTTCCAGACACTTGCAAAACTCAGTTTGACTCTGAGGTTTTTGTTAACTCCTGAAATTGAGGTGTAAAGAAAGTGAATTTAGATTATTCACAATTTGTGGATATCTCATGACCGCAAATATTTCATCAATCCATGCAATAATGTAGATACCAGGTAGATCTGGTGTGACCAGAGGGAAAGTAAAATCGAACTCGAAAAAGTTGTGGAAAGTGGGTTAGACTGCCACACCAGTGACGAACAACTACCTAAACCAACCACTTGTGGAGAAAAGAGAAAGCTGGAGACAGGTACTTCATCCATAGCAATTACATGGTTCTCACTCCCAGTCAACCAATGCAAACTGTCCTAAAAACCTTTGCGAAGTAATCCTGAAATTGATGTTTACTTTGGAGTTGAACCAGAATCAGTATTCGAACACTGTTTGCTTCCTCTCACCAAAAACCAGTCATTGAGACTCATTGCGAGACGATACATTGTTAGTTCTGGGGATGGGATTTCGTAACAGACGGACGCGTACGGTTTACCACGTCTTAAATGTGTCACTACCTCTAAAATGTTGTGGTAACGTTATCAAGGATGACTTGAATTTAGCCACAAGTTCCATTCCATTACTAGTTGACAATACAGAAGGGCGACGGTAAACCTCAACCGCAACTTTTTTGGGGTTGAATCTATTTTTAGATGACTGACTAGACTGGTACAAAGTAAGTTGGTAGCTCACCTACAACGGAATATCTTTTCTGGTCTAATATCCACGGAAAAAGATACACGGGAGAATATGAACACGAGAAAAAAGAAGGTCTGGACCCTAACTGGATTGGACGCACAAACTTTCTCCGTGTGTGATTTGATTCACTAACACCATTCACCAGCGTCATTGCCTCATATTTGATTGTGGAAAATGGAAGACGGATTTTATCCAGTAAATATTATTGAAAGGCAGAAAAAAGCCAGCTGGAAAAATTGAGGTTTGGCAAGGGTTGTAAGAATGCCATACTACTGGAGAGAGAATTTTTACAACAATTTCTCAGATCTCAGAATATTTCAATTCAGACTTTGAATTTGAGGGTGGACATAAAATATTTGATTTTTAACATAAGTTAGCTAAAAAAAACTCTGACAAGGCGTTAGCCTGGCTAAGCAGGCCTTTGCTAAATCAAATGTTATTAATTCTTATGCCTTGTCTGTAGTGAACACTCAATTAAAATCATGATCAAAGGAAAAATTAGGTTTCCGTTCTAACTTTAGAACAGACTTGTAAAACTTTTTTTTGCTTTGAGATGTTAAATATCCTGGCTCGCAGGCCAGCTTTACCAATCCTGGAACTAGATGAGAATCAAGCCTGTGCGCTTAACGGGCGGATGGATTCCAATTAAGCAATTCTTATTCATGTGGTCACAAAGGCAAAAAACATCAAACTTTCCGACTTCCGAATCTCCAGCACAAAGGCTTCCTTCCTATTATTTTTCAGGGATTTGTCTGTTTTCGATTACATCTCAAACAATAATAGTAAAGAAATATATCTCAATTCAAAGTCACCAACCGCGAGGAATGCCTCAAAGAAAACGATTAAGAAAAATAAGTCAATCCGGAAGTGTTCATAAAATCAATTTAAACATCGCGTTCATTCTTTGTTCATGCTTTCACTCTAGTGAAAATAAACTTTGCATGAGAAATAATTTGTATTTCTCTTTGTGAGATCTCTGGCTCTGACAATGTGTTTTATAATATTTCTACTTTTCTAGGTGAATTTTACATTAAGTAAATATGATTAGTTTGAAAAGTCTAATCTTCCAAATGTCAAATTTTCGTAAGCTGGGTTTTATAATTTATAACGCTCTTTCAACTTTCCAGCAAATTCTCAGAATCCCAAATCTGGCTTATATCTCGTACTGGGGCACTTATGAAACAGATTTTCAAGCCATAATAATATGACATAACTGACATTAAGTAGTGACCACAATCACGACAAGGTGTTTTACTCTTAGACCACATATGTCTTACTACACCTTACTACATCGAATTTAGTCGATCTTGTCACAACCAAAATCGTAAATTTTTACATAGAAAACAATATGAAATAGTTACAAATAGGAAATACTTCTGCATTTCCACTACTGCTTAATTGAAATACTTGAGACTTTCTTTGTGGAACGTGAAATTTTCACGGAATTTGATCCATGTTTTGCAACATATTGCCGTAAATGTTCTTTTTTTCACCTTGACTTCAACCCGACCTTGAACCGTGTTGTACTCGATTCGATCTTGGCAAGATTTTTTAGTTTTTTCTGTCAAAAACGTTTGATACAGTCCTACAAACTGAAATGATGGGTGAAAGCACAGGTGGAAGGAAGTCAGTTGCAGTCAAAGAAAGACGAAACTTAAAGAATCCGGCCCGGACGGAGATTCTTCGAGTTTCTTTCTCTCCATTTTTTCTCAACCCTATTTCATTTCATTCTTCAGTCCAGTTTCTAGGAACAGACAACAAAAGGCTAGCACTTAGTTTCCAACTCTTTTTCATGGATATGAAATACTGCCGAGATCTCCTGCCTCGCATGTCTGTCAATCAACATAAATACTAACAACCGTGCAACCATGTAGATACCTATATAAACCTTGTCCGGATAAAAATTCATTTGCTAACCCTTCATTTACAGGAGCCTGCTTATTTGAAATATTCAAGATGTACAGAATTTCCACTATTTACGATTTATTATGTGAGCTGTGTTCATCATTGTTGGCCGATCATATCTCTCACAATCAGATGATATTATAGGCAGGCAATAATGTATATGCATTCACGTGAATACGACATGATCGAAGCTTTGTGTTAAATTGAATTATGCCCTTGAGTCAATGGAGTTAATGCTAAATTTCAAGAAAACTTAAATTGGAGGATGCTACAATACTGAAGGAGAAAGCATTCGTTTTGCTCTGCAATAAAACTAGGAGAAAAAGAGAGAATAGGAAATCAAATGGACGATGGATGAAATATGCAACGCCTGTTGCTGTCCCTGGATTTTCTTTTCAACAAGCCACTTGACTTATTGCTTTTCTTAAGATGGAGAGCACTTGTACTCTTGCGGCACGATAGAAATATGCAGTACAGGCGAGAAGTGTAAGGTATTCAAATCGAATTCTTGATCTTGAAGTTCAGTGTCAGTGCAGCCTAATGCACCATGATCAAGAACACTTGAACCCAGAGTGAAAATGTATTGGAGACAAATTCTATTAGAAAATGTGCGCATCGAACCATTGCATTCATATACTCTTAAGATAACCAGCAATACAATTATGGCCGACTTGTAGAAGCCGGAACTAAGAGATGGATCCAAGGCAAAATTTCAAAATTTCTCAGAGTTTCCTGTAGATTTAGATTTGTACATTTTACTCGTCACTCTATACGAATGAATGTTGTTTAAACATAAAAATTTGTATGAAAAGTGAATTCTACCTGAGGTACAATACCTTCACCCCATCAATTCCAAATACACAAAATGATTTTGATGTCAAGGATCCTCAAACTAAACCACGGACTATGCATACAATACCGAACAATACAATGCAAACAATATCGAAGGTTGATTGCAATCTGGGTAAATTTTTGAAGCAAAAATCTTGTATTTAGGTGGACTGCTGAATGTAAATCGGGCAGCTGGGTTTAATGCAATTTGTTATTCAAAAACATTTACGACAGGTTTCTAAATGTAAAGAATAAATACCAAGGCCTCAAACCAAACAATTTAGGACCTTGAAGGTTTTATTTTAAGGACATAAATGACGCTTGAGATTTCATCCATAGAGAAATATTTTCATTTTTTTGCATGTATGAATCTTCTGCTAGGAGATATTGTGATAAATGCAACATATGACAATGCTAAGGCGTTTCCCTGATAAGAAGTAGTTTGAGTCACCAGTCGGCAAGTTGCTGAACTTTCTCTTCTGAAACTTTCTCCACTCGCCACAGATGGCTATCCCAACCGGGTAAACTTTCTCCGGGTAGCTGATGCTGACTCATTTCGTCCTACATACATTCCCAGGATTTGGCTTCCTTGACTGAGACAAGCTTGAAGAGAATTCTCCAAGCTGTTGGGTCTCCTTGCGTGGGAGGAAGGATTCAGGCTAAGCCCACCACAGTTGGTTGGCTGGATAAAGCTACAATCTCATTTTTACACGAATGTAATAACCAACTTTGCACGCATAAGGGTTTCCTTTTTACATTTTTGTCTTTGTACTTTGTGTACTTTTAGTTTTCTATATTTTGTCCTCTGGCAAAACAAGATTTTCTTTGTCAAACCAGGTTTAAACGGAATGGCTTCGAAATAAAGAGTATGTAGTGAAAAAATGTGTCGTCAGCAAAATCATTATCGTCACAAAAAATGGAGATGAACTAAATCTTGCAGCAGATGTTCTATTGTTCTATCCAATTCCGTTTGCAGTCTGACTTAAAGCTGGCACTGTTTCTCCTTAATCTTTCAGTACACAGACAGATTCACTTTCCTGCAAGATTAGAGAAAGTGTTCACCCCGTTAGCGGAGTGAAAGCAAGGACAAATCTAAAAATAAAATACGTGATATATTAAGCTCAATCAGTAAAGACGAATAGTGGATTTCAGGACAAATCTAGAATTTATATCGAAGTTTTAGCGTGTTTGCCAAAAAAAATTATGCGGAGCTTTTATTAAAGGGAAAACACGAAAATGAATAATGATGTCCACGACTATCTCTCGGTGCAAATAAATTAATACTTTTATTAAACTGCTATCTATCTGTATTTACATAGGAAGGTTAAGTATGCATAAATGTGCCCTAAATCCCATAATTCTAGTTGATGATAAGTTTGCTAATTTCTATTTTTTTATTTCGGACTCTACTCTAACTGTTGTGTAGTAATGTGATGCCCATGTAGGATTTGGTGCTCTATTTTCTGAGGTATGTCGAATGGACAATTAAACTGTAAATTGTAACTAACAAACCACACTGGTTACGGATAAGAAATTTTAAATAAGCATTATGTAAATTGTACCAAGCTCACAAAATTAGTTTAATACAATTAAGAAAACTATCGCACACCTAGATTTTTGTCACGGAACCAATAAACAAAATACAAAATGTTATGCATTAAAGGAACTGTTTTATTGTTTTGTCTGAAATTTAATTATTTTCAGCTTAGTCAATAATTGTAGAACTCGTAATAGGTGTGAAAAAGGACGATGAACATATGCTCCAGACAGTACGGTCTTGAAAACAAATTTAAGCAATTCGTGCTTTTGCAGTTATCTCGTGGATTACTTTTTCAAACTTTCTAATAAGAAATGATAAGTATTCTTATATCACGTCAGTAGTTCGCGACATAGATAGCCTTTTGTATTTGTGTCTGGTCTGGTATTTATGTCATTTCCAACAATTTTTATAACTACTCACATTCAACAATTTGTTGTAATAACCGCAGCAAAATTTTCACTCTAGTCTACAAGCAATAATAAAGTGTTTAAGATTCCGTTTAAAAAACTCTAATGTGAAACAATATCGAAGGTTGGCACGATCTTTTCAAAAGTTTTAACAACTTTTGTTAATAAAGTTGCCATCCAATTTTCTTCCCTTGACATTTTCACATAATTAAGAAAAGTGGATAAGTTGATATCCGGAATAGAACGGAACAATCGTATCATGTTCTCGTGCTTTCGGATGAAAATGAATTATATTTTCTCTTCATTTTACTACCAGGGCATTTTCCTCCCACCCACTTTAACCACAGAAGATTGCATACATTACACAAAATTACGAGTTTTCAGAGGAAACAAACGCAGTTAAATGTTGACAAGGTCTTCGTCTCCCAAACCGTTGTTTAGCCAAAAAATAAAGCTTACATATTTACTGCGTTTATACCAGTAACAGAACTTGCCAAAATGTTAACCCAATTTGCAATTTTTTTGTCGCATGTTTGTGTAAAAGAACTCGGTTGACCTTTCAACACAAAATAGGCTTAGAACTGACATTTATTATTTGAACGGACTAAGCTCTCAATTGTATGAAAAGCTCCCTCCCACTGAAAACTCTGCATATGCATCACACAAGTACAACCATTTCTGTAATCCATTATGGCAAATGTTTAAGTATAATCCAAACAAGTGACTGCACAAAATCTGCAATATTTTGCTAAACCATGCAATAACCCTGCAAACAAAAAAATACATCACTCACTTGATGCGGATAAGTGTACATCGGTGGACAAGACTTGGTCGACGTTGTTGAGGATCTACTCCCACGACTATCCCATCTCTTAATTTTGCCACTCCCATATCCATGATCATAATCCGATCCCCCACTTCCGACCGAAGATTTGGACCAGGAAGACCTCGGACTTTGTCTGGACTTGGATGAGGATGCCACTCCAGGAGGACATTTCCCGTATCCGGACTCCGTTGCGGAAATACAAGCTCGACTAGATTTTCCAGGTCCAAGTATACTCGATGAGGAGGAGTATCTGGATGGTCGTGGGGTTTCAAATCGGTCCAAATCACCCCAATCCTTGTTTCTTCTTCGGACAACATAGTAGTGGTAGATGATAATTGTAAGGGCTACCACGAGGAATAGTCCAGTTCCTGCTGCAGCTCCAAGGTTGGCCATTGAGTTGGGCATTGTATAAACTTCCTATTAGAAAGTGAGAGTTGGTAACTGTCCGCTACTAGTCTGCAATTTAAATGAGAACGGTTGTTTTAGTACCGGTTGTTTATTTTTATCCAGGACCAAGGGCGATATTATAGATTTTCATAAATTGAATGAGCTCAAGTTGAGCTGCTCAACTGTGCTAATAAAGAACGTCTGGTGGGATGGATTAAGGTTAGGCCGGGATTTCGGCAAAATAATGTGATCTTGTATTCATAAATTGAAGAAAAATTACGATGTCACCATATAAATTACATATGTACAAAAAATGAGCATAAAGCAGGTCATGAAATTCAAAGGTCAGTCTTGCCTCTATTGGGACAGAGTTGTGCAAGTGTGTTAAACAAATGTTTGATTACATTGAATAATGAAAACTTCCATTTTCACTAATGTACATCAAGACAAATTTTGACTTTCCTAAAAGACTACATAACTTCCTTCGGGCAGTTTAAATTCATAAAACTGTAATAGCTCTCTCCGCTTAATAATGAACATAGAGGAAGAAACTCTTGAAATAGTTATCAGTGAATATTGCGGCATATGAAATAATTTCACCATTTTTTTGCATCCACAAGCTCAGTGCAATTACTGCAAATGATTCGTTGCATACTTATTTTCATACTTGTGCTTATAGGAACTACTATTTTTTGTCGTACTTCCTTATTTTTAACAATAGTTTGCTTCTGCTTGTTGGAGTGTGACACTAAGAATCACAATACAACAACTCGTTGAAATGAAAGGAAAACCTGTTTTGAGTAGAAATGAGGAAGGTCAATATAACATTATCCTAATCCTTGCCTATGAATAACGTGATCATCTCAATCTCCCTTTAACACAGCAACCCAACCCAACAAAGTTCACGGTAAAGTTAAAGAGAATTAGGATAGAATCTCGAAAACCATCCATGCACAAATTTTCATCCTAAAATTCAGCAATCTTTTCGTGTATATGTATCTCAACACAATCTCTAAATGAATGCAATGCAATGCAAACTTGTAAATGGAATATAAGCCCATTTTCTACAAAATCATTAACCAGTTTACTCATGAAGTGGAGGTAGTGGTGATTAGTGGAAGTAGACAGACTGGATTCAGTTTGGCCTACTCTTCAGAGAACTAAAGTTTCTTATGAATTTTCAGTCTCAATACCCGGAATGAAGTATTTTGCAACTTAGTGAGAATCACATAAGTAATTCTGTAATTCTCGAAGTTCCATCATCTTCAAATACGTCTAATCTACGCCATATTTATTTGATTGGGGATTTGCCATCAAGCTGAGCTGACGCAGTGCAAACATCTCGGAAATCGAGCAGGGAAATATAATCGCAAAAATAATCCGTGATTAACTTGATATTTTGTATTTCACGCTGGAAGGTTTCCTAAAATAAAAGTACCATGCCTAAAATAGAATCAAGTGTACCTCGTTATCTGCAAAATACACCCCAAGTCCTGGAAGCGGAACAGTCACGTTTCTCAGGTATGGCAAAACAACATCAATCAGCAAATTATTCTCATCCGAAAAACATCTCAATTTCCTTTACCCCTCCAAAATATATGTTTAATCACGTCTCCGGTGTCCCTTCCAATTAGAAACGGCTTCAATTTCCTTTAATTAGTTTCGTCACTTCTCTCTCAAATTTGTTAACTTGAAATTGATTAGATTCATAAGGTATCTAGTTGAACGATAACTAATCTCATTTGTAAATTCACCCAGGAGAAATTCCATCCTGGTTGAAAGGATGCCTGTTTTCCTCCTCACCAGGGATATTCGACTTGGAAAAGGGTTCAGTAAACAATTGGTTTGATGGATATGCTATAATTTCCCGGTGGGAGATTGATGGACATAAAGTATCCTTCACGTCAAAGTATCTCCAGTCCAACGCCCACGCCAAGGCGCAAGAGTCACAGAGACCTGTCATGGCTGAATTTGGAACAGCTCCATGGTCTAATAATCGGATATTCGCAAAATTTAAGCCCTTTGTAAGCTAAACTTCCTAATCACCAGAATCTGGGTATGTCACTTAACTGAAGTATAAATCTGTTGATTATCAGGGTCCATACGATTGTACAGATAACGTGGTCGGGACTCTGTTCAAACTAGGATCCTCCCTTTATACGTCTGGTGACACTTGCTATTATCATGAAATTGATGCCAAATCCCTCTCCACCCTCCGGACACATCACACCTATCGAGCATTTGGAATGAATTCGGTCTGCTCACAACCCCTGGAGGATGCCGAAGGAAATGTCTACCTCATCGGTGGTGCCATACAACCCACATTTCGTTATAGTGTGTTGAAAATGGGAGCACAAACTCGGCAGGATAAGCCACTGGAGAAGATGTTTAACCCGATAGTTTCCTTCCCGTCACGCTGGATGTTTGGTGCTTGTCCCTGCCGTAATTTTGGAATGACACAAAATTACCTGATAATGGTGGAAATGCCCCTAGTCCTTAACTTGATGAAGTTAGCTGCAACATATGTAAAAGGCTATTGTGCCACTGACTGGTTAGATTGGAGGCCTCAGGACGGAGTTCGCTTTGTCCTAATTCACAAAGAGCGTGGAGAAGTATTAAAAACGGAAGTGTATTCTGCAGCCCCATTCTTTTCACCGAGTATAATTAACGCTTATGAGGATGGAGATGAGGTGAGAATAAAAATTGCATGAGGTCTAAAATTCATAGAATCTTGAGTTTCGTCATAAATGTTCGAAAATCTTTTCTGCAGATAGTCCTGGATATGATTAGCATGCCAAATGTTGACTGCAACGAAGCAACTCAACTTCAAAACCTAAGGAATCCACCCAACCGGAGGATGTCTCTAGATTCCGGTTCAATTCACAGATACATTATTCCAATTGTGGCCAAAGTTTCGCAAATTGCCGAAGGGGATGAGAACAGTAACTTGTTAAAATTGCAATCCTTTCCATCCTATTCGGCTGTGAGAGCCGTGAGAAAAGGAGATAAATTAGTTGTAACTCCAGAAATACTGTCGGGAATAGGGATGGATTTTCAAGTAATTAACCCAAATTATAAGGGACGACGCTATAACTTTGTCTACACTACGTCGGGTTATATTAGTATGTCATTTTCCGGGATGGCGGATGGGATTGCGAAATTAAATCTGGAAAGTAAAGAAGTGTTAATGTGGACTGGTAAAAGTGGTCAGGTGCCCTCGGAACCGGTTTTTATTCCGGATCCCTCCGGTACTTGTGAGGATGACGGGATTCTCTTGACACTCGTTAAAATGGAACGGGATTATGACCAGAATGATTTCTTGGTTGTGGTGGATGCTAAAACGATGCGGGAGCTGGGGAGAGCAAGTTTTAAATCACCAATTGCTGGGTGGTATCGAGCTAATTTCTTTAATTAGTTGGCAGTGTCGGAATTATGGTGCCATATAAATGAGTAATAAATGTTGGGTAATTAAATGAATGAGTTTTCGTATGGTAATTTAAATGGGTTCACTCCACTCGGTATTTATATATGTATGCAAGAAAATCATCCATTTCTACATTAATCATGTATTTCATCTCATTTGTCGCCCAAACCGAAATAGATTATCAGTTTGAGCCGATTACAAAACTCACTCGTGTGACTTCTATGCTCAAGGAAAGAAAGTTCAGCGATCTGTTGCCAACCTGAGCTTGACTTGTATAACAATTTGCAATTTGTATAAGAATTTATATATTGTTGAATGGTTACAATTGTTCCAACAGTGAAGGAGTGGGTGTAATGTGACACAATATTGACAGAAACCAATTTCATGACAAGCGACATAAGTAATGTAACTACATGATCTCGAACGAACCGCATTTCAAAGTAGTTTTCCTTCCCAAGATGGATAAAGAGGTTTCGTTTTGCATTTTTATTAAATTACAGAAACCATGTGATGTTGACAAAAATTGTTACATTGCAAAATTGGAACACGTAAAAAGTGAAGGAGACATAGCACATAGCACATAGACTCTCAAAAAATTGGGAGCAGTTTAGTAGTTTGAAAACGCATTCTGGTCTCATTTTTATGGATTTTTGATCCAATTCCACTCTGTCCTCTTGCTGAATTAGTAATGCGGGTTGTACATAAGTTAGAAAAAGTTTGCGGCTAGAAGTTACCGTGCCAGATTCACTATTTGAGGAGCGTCCCACGCCAAAGAGAAAGTTGGTGAGATGCTTTATTACATTTATTACAGAAGGAGAAACTACTTAGAAACTGTGTAAGAGAAGGAAACTATGAAATATTTATTTCATAAATGACAAATTGGCTACGACTTGGTTTTAAGTCGTGTTCAATAACTCATAACCAGACTTTCCAGATATTTCTCGTTTCCAGCAATTATTCCAACCCAAATAACGTCAAAGAGTAAAACTAGCTGTTTATCTGAGAACCACTCCATGTCCATTAAACCTTTTCAAGCATCCATGCAGGAGTGTTGATTTGATTGCTGAATGGAGTCCTAATTAAACACGACAATCCCACTGTAATTATGATCTTCAATGAAAATAGGATATTTGATACTGCGTATTTGCATGCGACTCAAATTAGCTGGCGTTCAAATAATCTGTCTCATAACGCTTTTCAGCGTAGATATGTCTAAGTGACCTTTCGATACTTAGAAGTTGTCTTTACGACACGTTTTTTTACTTACTTGGAGAAAAATGAGAAAACTAATGCGTTATATGGCAGGTAAAATTTAGCGAGCGTAAGAACAGCGTGGGCGAGAAATTGATGGCGAAGAAATATCCGGTAATCCTTTTCCCAATGCCATTCTGGCAAGCTCCCACCGGTGCATTTATTTCGTTAATAATTAACAATAACAACCTTACCATGGCATGAAGCTAAACAACCCCCATTCAAATTGGGGTTCTCAGTAAAATCCTCAAAAAAAAACAGACAAATAAAGCACTCCAAAAATTCTGTTCTATTTTCTTCAAAATGTGACTCTACCATACTACTTACTGGACACGCCATCCATTTACATTTTGATATCTGCTCTGGACAACTGGACACCGAATAAAGCTTAGAAATCAAACAGGTGGACTACAAAGCTTTTGTAGAAGCATATGTGTCCCATTTAGGTTCCATTCCAATATTAGTCTTGACATGGATGGATTTGACATCTAACAACAACCGAATAAAAAAGAAAACCAATTTCTCATGCACTCAGAAAAACACAGGCTCTCAAATAATACTCAAGCCTCCAATTCTTCCATTATCTCTCCTTTTTACTTTATAGGATGGAGAAGCCACTCACAAACAGAGGTAGACACTTGTGTCAACAAATTACACAAGAATGCGTGGGTGGCTTGTGTATCTATCTCAAGGAATATTTAGGACAGAGCCAAGTGATGTATGTACATATGGCACTAGAGAAAGTAAGTGGCATCCTGCCACCGGCGAGGCAGGTGGAGTTAATAAATATCAATTTATTTCTTCTTTAATTAGTCTCGTTTCTACGATCAGTAAAACTACGCGGAGCAGGGAGCCCGTAATAAAACATAAGACATAACCAACAGCTATTTACAGAATAGAGTTGTGAATGGGAAAAACAAATGGCTTAATAAAACATGGGAAATTGTGCGAAGAAAGTAAACCAGGACTTTCACCCACCTCCCTAATCCTAAGATACCATCGAACGGATGCCATGTTAGGCTAACTTAGCCAATCCCATAAAGTAATGAAAATACAGGGGCTGTGTGAGTAACTCTGTTTTTCTGACTGATGTTCTGTGTCTTTCCATTTTCGTAAATAGAGCTCAGGAAAGGAGAAAACTAGTAAATATTTTTTCCAGAAAACGCAACAGCCGAAACCACGCACCAACACAATTTATCTTGGCCTTGGGTTTGTGCTTTGTATGCTGGACGGAGGGTTGACTTTTACAAAACAAAATTGGAAAGAGTTTGTCATAGGTGGCAATTAGTGGTATGGGTCTAATGGCACTAATTCTTTTTGTATTTGAACAGTACAAAACTTTTGAGGATGGAGACTACTATATTATTTTTGGGTGGATTTGTTTCGACCTAATAACATGGTTTGTGGTGTTTTGAAGTAGGCAAGGAGTGTTTTGTATCAATTATGTTGTTGAAGGGTTTAAGAGAAGCAAGAACGCTGAGTGTGTATAGGTATAACATGATCAGAAGTGGATGGATTTAATTGGGGATACAGGATTAGGCGATTTCTAGGAAAGAATCTGATGAGTTGCAATAACTTAATTACACTTTTCGTTACCATTCTAGCTGGTCAACTTTTAATTTATTTCTGTTTTCCTCTAGGATATCCCCTACTATAGACTTTTAAGCTTAATTATTGCTAATTACGATTGCAGTGTTTCAGCTTTTATTTTCGTTTTATTTTCTAACTTGAACTTCCTACATGCTAAAGTATTGAAAAAGATTAATCAATCGACGACCTTATTTCATAAAAACGTTCTACTTCGAATCAGTCAAAAGCGGAGCTCACTTAGATTAGGTTTCTTAAATATATCCAAAGAAAGGTATCAATCAGGCTAAAACACTTAGAATTTTGAAAATAGACACAGCTTCATCGTTTATTATTCAGTTTGTCAACGGTTTTGTCAGGGCTTTGCCCGATTAAGAGTACTTATTTGCTCTGAGTAAAGTGACACTCGTCCTGACATTGAAATTGGCTCTGGTATAATTGCTCCTATGTCAAATTACAGCCACTGTGTTACAATAAAGGTGGACCAACGACAAGTTCATCGCCCGTGTAACCTCTCGTCCTTGGATCTCTCTAAACCACAGACGATTGAAATTTAATAGCTGCAGCATTCTCAAGAACCTTGAACTGCACAATTGAAGCAAGTGAGAGAAAGAAAGTAATCAATTGTTGTCCTGTGCAGAATTTATATTATTGCCAATCTGCTGAAAAATTGTATTTCGCTTTATTATGCACGCTCAAAATGTGTTTCAACACTTGATTTTGTTAAACACGGTTTATGAAGGTGTCAGACCAACAATTATTACTTGATGCAACAGGTTTCCAAATGCCCACATAATTACAATTTATAATTAATAAACCCATTCCAACCGTGACAAGCTACAAATAAAGAGAAAGTCACTCACCCGTTGTTTCTTACTTTCCTTCTCGAGTAATCCCGTCACTCTCCGTTAGTCAATTTCAACTGAAATTGTACGACGTCAACCCCAAATATTGGTGGAATGAAACACTGTCGCTTTTCTTCTTAAAATAATTGTCACAGCTGCCTGCCTTCGTCAACGTCAAATGATGGATGGGCCTGATAATGATATTCGATATGACGGTGCGATCATTGGACTCTGATGTGAGTGTCCAACACTTCAAGAACTTTCCACAATGTCCGATAATCAACCTGGCCTGCCTATTTTTTGCTACTGTTCTCAGAACAGTGTTCTCCTACAAGTTTCCTAAAGACTAAAAGCCCTCGGCTCACAATTCCAGGGGAAGCTAGTCTACACCTCGTTTGCTTTGATGGGTGAATCCCAAACAAGGATCGGATCGTATTTCTTTCTCCAGTTCACTGCTTTCTCTTCTTGTAATACCAGGACCGACACCAACTATTCCCTCAGCTCAACCTGTTCTGCATAAATAAATCTCCATCCTTTCTCTCTCAACTGGAAAGTCAAACAAGATAAGAACTGTGTAGGAGGAAAAAGATTTGGAGATATGGACGAATATCATAATAATATTAGGATACAATGTATAGAATCTAAAATTCATGCAACAATAGCAAAATCCGGGTTGACTACGTTTTTATTCGGATCAAATACACAATTGTATAAAAGGAGATGCTCCTTAGTGAAAGTAAATCTCAAGATTTGACTGTTTCTGGCTTTACTACTGTGTACTTGATACTGTTCAACTATTCCAAGTCACACACGAAGGGAAGAAAGTTTATCTATTTTAACGTGAAGAAATGCAAGCAACAATTCCTTAGATTTGGTAGAACCTTGTAAAAATTTAGATATTGAGTCTGAAGAGTGTAGAAAGCTATGAAACACTCGATACGAGCGTGGCTATCTACGAATTGAGAACTTTGTTCTAGTGCTACTACACCGACAAGATCAGAACGGGAAATGATGGAAATTTTGTCTCAGTTTAGTTTACTAGTACTGGGTTCAGTCCAACTTTCTCTACTTTCTCCGTATGGTAAGTTCAACCACATTCTTTGCTCTAAATGTCGCAGCACAGCTCAAACCCGGAGCCTGTGAAGGGAACGAGTTGGGCTGTTTGGAGAAAGTGGAGAAAGTCGGGGTTAACTTCGCTGCGAAGCTCTACATGTGCCAGAGATTGGACGGGATGAGTTTAGGACTGGAGTAGAAAACTAAACCAGTTCCAGCACAGCAGCTGTGAAAGAAATGCGTGAATTTGGGAGACTCAAAAAGCGTTCAAACTTGCTTAACTCCAGATTTGCAAAAATGTCTCAGAAGGAAAACTCTTCCGAGAAGAGGATGCAGGGTTTGATTCAGCTTTTTTAATGTATGCAATTTCTCATCAATGCAACCGACAGTTTGACAGTGAACACAAAACGAGTCATGTTCTGTAGAGAAAGTAAACTATAAGATTTCGATTACATGCCCAGTTGCGTCCATTGTTTGGTTTAAAATGTCATCAGAACAGTAGGAGTTCGGGATTCTGGAGCAAAATCAAAATCTCACAAATCTTCAACCCAATGAAGAAATTTACACAAATACATAACAATTAAAACCAATTCACGCCAAGCTGTCAGACAAACTTAGGGGGAAGTTTGCACTGTAGAATCAAGTTTTTGATTTGGTGAAACTCCTGAAACTCGAGAAATTTCATTAGAAATAGAAATTTATTCCCGAGTGAGCCTATTTGTGTCGTAATACCGGTAATTGCAACCAAACCATGACCTTTACGGAAGGTCTTTTAGTCTGAAATGTGAATGACTGACCAAATTAGGATGCTTGACTCGAATTACTATTTACATGCATCCTGGTCTCCATTTCGTGACAGTGAGTAAGTGAGAGAAGAGCAGATAAACGATGGGGATAACCACAATAAGCAGGTGAAATGACAACGGGTGACAGCCGACACTTGAATCTTAATTGCTGCGAGTGGGATGAGACAGTTAAATTGGTTCAGAACTTGATTTATTGTTGGTTAATTAAAGTGCCAATGTTGCAGCTAACTCTAAGGGATTCGACTATACGTAAAATTGTATATTAGTAAGAAAAGTCTTGCTAATATCATACAGAGCAATAAACAGCACATCACGTAAAATCCTGAAAGTATTGCAATTACGACTTTTTTTGACTGATACGAACCAATAAAACTCATCCCAGGCCTACCACATCTGGCACACTGATCACGAAAGAAAGTTTCAAAAACAATATTACCTTGTTTTCTGACTGGTAACGGCTGCATAGCAAGAAGAAAGGCTTCTTATGAAAATTGCGGTACTAAAATTAAATCTTTACGCCACTGCGATGGTAGTTTGCGGACAAAACATAAAATTAAGGAACCAGAAAACATGAAAAGTTTAAAGGTCAGGGCTGTTGAGTGAGTAAGTAAGTAAAGTGTAACAAGATTTTTTTTCTGTGCAGTTCCGTCTATTCTAGGTCTCGCTTTTCTTGATTGCATTAAACTTTGTTTTTGATGGGAGTCATAACATGATAGTACCTACATAAAATAGTTGTATCAACTAATTTTGCAGGGTATAGCCAACCTCATTTTGCAATAAGTATGTCCTAACCGGGACCGGGTACTAGCTAGGAACTCCCGTTCCTAGCTATCCGGGTGTAAGTATTTAGATATTCTGGTCTTGATTTGATCCATTACGTCGACTTTTGCAGATACTTTCTCCAGAGAAAGTCGGAATACTACAAAACGCTGTTTTAGAGTCTATTGGTATTTTCTATGTATTTCATTCCTGTTGACTTTCACCATACTTTGGTTATTGTTGATTCTTTGGAATTGTCCTTAATCTTGTACTTCTGGAATTGCTAGAGGCGAAAACATGTTCAAACTAACACGATCAGCGGCATCCACCTCATCTAAGCTTATCCATCTCGGTAGAAATATGGAAATCCCTTCCAGCCGGCCAAACCCACGCCCGCAAATTATTCTTGTCACAGTGAAAGTAAAAGGAAAGGTAAATTGGAGGAAGGAAGTCTTTCAATTCATTCAGTTTTTTTTTCAATCACTCAGTCAAAGCGTGCCGACAACCATGGTGGCTTTCCAAACAAAGGACAAACCAAAATTGAGGCAATGCTTCCTCCCAATAAGGTAGGAAAGAATAGCTTTCATCATGAAGTAAAGACCAAAGTCCACTTTCTTGAATCCTGTAAAGTTGATTTACAAAGGTATTGAATTGAAAAAAAAGTGAGATGAAAGACCACAAACAACTGCAGCGAAATCAATGAATGTGGTGTCGGAATAATGAAAAAAGAATTCAGGAATAACTTGAGAAATTGATTTCACTTTGTAGTATGGCTGAATCCCCATCAGTGAAAGTTATGGAATTCAATTTTCCATGAATTTCGAGTGAATAAACATGTTTTCATCCGTCATCCTAAATTACGGCTGATTCACTCTTGTACAGCTTCATTTATTTGGTCGTTTTCATTCGGTGGAAAAACCTTGGACATTTTTAGGACAGGTGCAAAAACAGAATTTACTTTTAAGTTTCCTAACAATGTCCACTCCACTCAAAAATGATTTCCAGAGTGCTTTCACTATTTTTAGTTTCAACAGGTTTCAAACAACGGCTTTGCCAGGAGCGAGTATTGGGGGTGACAGGTGTCATCTATCAAGTTCAGGATTAGCTTTTTAAACGAATTTGGTCATAATATAATTCCAGTTTATTGTTATTGTATTACACACTTTAGTGATTTTTAGGCAGGTACGACAATTGTTACTAGATTATATAAATTACTCAGTACTTATCGTAAGGGTCACCCGTAGCGGAAGGGTGTTAATTTGTTTTAATAAATTATTGTAATATTAACCACACTATCTTAGTCCATTATTCACCCACATGCATAGTAAAGTAAACTAAACAAGATCTGATCTTTCTTGATTTCAATCCTGAATGAAATTGTGTTTGACCAGAATATCCAAATAATACAAAATATGTAAAACAAACAAACCATATTATCATCTAAGACTGTAAAGTGACATTCTATAATACTTGGAACTATTGGATTCCGTGACTGGAACAAATATTGTATTGAACGCACGAAATTCATTATTATGCACGTTAATGATACATTCTCGGTCTCCTCTAAATTATTGACAAGTGACAATTAATTACACTTGCGGTAAAAAAACAAATTACAAAGTGTAAAGCAATTTCTTATTTACAGAGATACACAATCTAGCCCAATTTTGAATAATTCGGGGGTGCGATCCAGTTCCTGATGAACTTCGTGATGTAAATTGGGACGCAGGATAAGGCAGTAATCAAGACAACTTTCCACACATAGTTGATTGATAGAATGAAATCCGAATCTGGCAAAAATACAGATATTATTATAAATGCAAAATTATCCATTAACACAAATTATAGCAAGCTTACCAAAGAAATCATGAAACACGATCAGTGATAATATGTACAGAAGAAACGACACTATTTCCGATAGTATCATTAGCTTATGCATGTTCCGCTGCAACGAAATTTTTTTTTCAACAATTATGATGTTCTAAACTGCAAGAATGGTAACTAGAAATTTCAAGAATGCACTCACGATTGTCAGCGCCACCATTATCAGCTCAGTCAAAATTAGAGATGTAAAACTGATGGATACGATATGAATAAATTCATCTTGGAACAAAATTAGCGCACCATACATAAGGACTCCACCTTGATTTTTAAACGAATAGTTTTAAACTCAAGATTCACATTTTTAAATGGAAATCTGGAAATTAGTCGAAGTAATTTCTGTTGTCTACCTTGATACACGCTGATCAGGACCCATAAGAAGAAAGTTTTCAAGGTAAGAGATCGACCTTTTCCCAATTCGGCATAAAGCTCTGGAAATAAAAGTAATACCAAACATTAAACACTGTCGCATCACGCAAATCTATTACACAACTTACCCGGTAACCTGAGCAAATCTTCTGTCCTAACATCTTTATCTAGAACCAATGCGAACACTGGCAGCATTGTATACACCGTGGCGTAACTGTAACATTTTCCATACATTAGAAAATATTGAATTCGAGACATAGCTTCGGGTTAATTGCAGTATAATATAATGGTAGATATTTAATGAGTACCCAATCAGAAGAAATCCTTGATACAGCGCAACCGAGGAGAAATAGAAAATTGATGAGAATACGGCTTGCATCACTGTAAATTACAAACATATAATTTTAGTAAAAATTCATGGCCTAATCCGAAAGAAAACAGGAGACTTTCTATACCAGTAATAATTAGTCCACGGTGCATAACAAACTGCGCCAGAGAAGCCGACCGCTTATACGAGTAACGTCCGTGAACCAGTAACAAGGGTGCAATGAAACTAAATTGCGTAATGGAGAAGTCAGCAGCCAACGATGCTTGACGCCCTTCTTTGCCTGAATAAAGAATCATTAATATAAGATTGCATATTTTTGGGATAATATTTATCCCATTCGAATACTGAACATTCTTGTACAAACCTTCCAATCCGATTCCTGCATCGGCTGCTTGAATCATCTGTGTCAAACAAAATATTTGTAAGCAATATATCCAAGATCCCTGAGTGACCTCAATTTCAAAGATTTAATTTGTTAACAAACCGCAACATCATTCCCACCGTCTAAAAAACAAAAATAATATGTAATTGCATAAAAGCAGCCAACAAGTTCACAGGCAATTTTTCATCCTTCGGGGATAAATATACAATAAAATCGCTGAATTTTATGCGGGATGATTAGCTGGTATTAAATACAACAATGTTTAGCAAGTTCATTTTGTAAGTTTACGTTACTTTTAACTTCATATCGATATAATTGGTCGAAATACAATAATTTATTATTATTATATTGCAATGGAGTTTCCACACATTGGGTATGATGCTGACACGCCCACATTAATGGAAAGAGTGAGAGTTTTGCAAGAAGAGACAAAAACATTGCTGGACATAATATTATTAGTTAATCGTGAAATGATAAGTGATAGTGCTGAATTGGTACAAATTGATGAAGATGGTGCCTGTCCTCGTCCTAATGGTGAAGAGTGTGACATTTGTGCTTACACTTATAAGAAACGCATTATCATTAACCGGGCGGACATCACAAAGTCCATTATTCGTGATAAAGTGTTCACATGCCACAGTTTTGCAAAAGGAATTTATGCACACATTGACGTCAAACCTAGTAGTTCAAAAAAGGGTGTAGTGTATTTTGGATCTTCCGGTTACGTGAAAGGGAGAGTGAAACAACACATGAATGTGATATCGTCCAAAAATAAAACTGAAAAAAGACCAGTGCACCGTCACTTTACCAAGCTTGTAAATGATAATGACAATGATATGGATCAGGATGTTGAGACTTATTCAAGTAATTTGAAATTATAAATATCATGTCATTCATTGTTATCAATATTATTAAAACACCCTTTTTATCATGTTTAGAGGAAGATGATGACCAGGGTTTGATGGATGTTTCGGATCACTCCGATGATGATGATGAAAATCTAAGCCAAGAGCAGAAAAATATGTTGAAGTTCTTTAGAATAGCGTTCGTCCAGGAAGTGAATGATGTCACTCGTCCTGACAAAGTTGTCCTTGCAGGAGAGAAAGCTAGACTTTGTGAGTAATTATACATGCCACTAACTTTACAAAATGATACTAATTAATAACTGTGCATAAAATTATGTAGACGTTGAAAATGAATATATGAATGACTTCGCGACTCGAGGACGATTTGGCTTCAACAAAAATGAATCAAAGGCTGCTTATGAAGAACCTGATGAACCAACGACTCCTGCTAAAAAACCAAGACTAGATCCATCTTCATCTTACACATACAATTACGTGGTTTCCCGTTTTGTCCCTCTGTAAGTTTGATACTTTTTTTTAGTAAACTGACGGTACCATGCTCATGTTTTAATTTTCAGAGACCGAACTGTATCAGAGTACTTGTTGGTCGCACTAGCTATTCGAAATCATAGTGAAAATCCTCATAGAACCACTCACCAAGCTACTTCTCGTGAAATAAGTAGCTTTATTGACAATTACTTTAAAAGAGATGGTATCTCAACAAGAACCGTGATGGGCTACCTTCGTGCTAACGTCGATCCCGAAAATAAACTAGCCCGATTTCCGAAAACTAATTGGTTCATTGGGACTCATCATGAAGATCAACCTCAGGAAAAGTGGGTGTTCGGCATAAATACAGATCCTTTGGATGATGGTGAAGAAACGATTGAAGAAACAATTGAAATTGACAAAAAGAATGGAAAATCGGTCTCTGAAAATTAAAACATGAGCATGGTACCGTCAGTTTACTAAAAAAAAGTATCAAACTTACAGAGGGACAAAACGGGAAACCACGTAATTGTATGTGTAAGATGAAGATCAACCTCAGGAAAAGTGGGTGTTCGGCATAAATACAGATCCTTTGGATGATGGTGAAGAAACGATTGAAGAAACAATTGAAATTGACAAAAAGAATGGAAATTTAGCAGAAATGCTCATTGATCCCACTAATGTAGAACAACTTTGTTCAGGGACACTCCCACTCATTAAACCTACTCGCAGAAGTCGATTTTAAAACGAACTAAATTAAGGGATAGTAACCGTGATAAACAATACAAACCTCCACATGCGGCTGTTCGTTTTCCGGTGTGCTTCTGTACCAATTCTACAACTTTTGCTTTTTGGGTTGGAGAACAACGGCAAACAACAACAACCGGGCAACCTTAAATTGACAAAGAATAATATTATTATTCATAAACCTGGTGGATGGAAAACTTTCTAACTCTACATTTTATAACCGTGAATATGCAAAGAAAATTTATTACTAACCTGTGGCGAGTTCCATGAATTCTCTTTCAAAGTAGCGCAAGCAAATCTGTATTTGAAATAAGTAGTCAATTATTCATTGACGCATTACCACTGTAAAACAAATCCGTTATAAAATTAAAACGAAGATTAGCTGCGTACATCAAGTGCTTCCCCTCTGATTATCATGGCAGCATCGGATCTTCGTCGAAATGAGTTTAACTCATTGAAAGCCTGAGTCCGATCAGCTATTTCTTTAAAAACATAAATATGTTGCTGACTTGAAACCAATTTCGAACTCTTCGCAATGCATGTGGCCGTTTCCAATTTATCTCCAGTCAGCATCCAAATCTTGATTCCGGCATTACGAAGCATTTCCAGTGTGATTTTGACATCTTTTTGGAGTGTGTCTTCTACACCGGTAACACATAGGAGTTGCATGTCATTTTCAATTTCACACATTGTCTGATATGTAAGATTGGCTCGATCGGATTTGCTGGTTTTTGCCAATTTATAACGTCTTTCGAATTCGTCATAATCTGACTGTGACATTGCTTTTTTGGATACGACTAGCGTTCGCAGACCTTCTCGAGATACTGCAAAAAATAATTCCAGATAACTCGAACTCGTTAAAATAAGTGACTTGTCATCCATCTTCGTTTAAAATATAAAGTTTTCAACTCACAATTATCGCATGCTTCATCCAACCAATCATTAAACCGGACAATAGATTTCATCACGACATCAGCACCTATATTTGACATTCAAAATTTAAAACTGAGCTCAGAAAATCATTGCTGTTTTACTACCTTTAAGGTAGAACGTAATTTCTCCATTACGGCGATCCTGTTGAATTATAAAAAAAGATCAAATGCGTATTTATTAATTTTCTACTTAAGTATTTATACACATACAATCATTACCTTTACGATGATTCCCATTCTTTTTGCTTCTGAAGTGAAAGGAAAAACTTGCAAAATTTGGTACTCGAGAGTGACATCGATGGACGGTT
>JAAXNX010000189.1:0-40306 GCA_036491905.1 Folsomia manolachei
TGATGTCAGTGGATGCGATTTCAAAAACCTCAATGACCCCCGTCCCCCGGGGTAGACTTCCCACGACCACAAATTTGGCAGTCTTTGGAATCCATTTGCAGTCGAAAAGAGTGTAATTTAGAGACTTTTCCACGTGACAGATAATTTGAGGCTTTTTGGTGTCCATCTTCACAACTTGTGAATCACACAACTGACACCGCCGTCCTATTAATTGATAAGAATATTAATTGTAACATTTTTATATTGATAACCAAAAAATCATCAATCATCTGCTCGTTTCCCGCAAATACTCTGTAGAAGATGCAAATACTGGATGCAAATACTCTGAGATTTTTGATAATCCTCAACAGTTGATGAAGTTCAACTACATTTTGTTGGTGATTATCATTTCATGGAGAAATCATTATGGTCACTTAAAATGCAGTGAGAAAGTAATTAATTATTTCCCAGAATGTCAGACGGAGGAAGAATCTCACTCAACTTTCTATAAATAAATATTTAGTAATTACCAAATTGCGGCTTGGTTGGGTGGATTATAAGATGTCTGTTGAGATTTGAGATGAAATCTGAATAGAAATGTTTGATCAATTATTTTTTTGATCTATTCTCTTAGAATAATCTAAGTCTATTCTATTCAGGATCGAAATTCTTGAATTTATATGCGTCACCAACAACAATTACGTATATATCGTTGAAGAATGATGGTTTGATAACTTTGGTCAACGCATGAAGCGCCAGTTGGGTGGGTGTAATCATTTTATGCCATGATAATATGAATATTATGCATCCGTGATTTTATTTCTAACAAGTATTCTCGAACTAACGACAACAAAGGCAAAGGTGAGTCCGGAATCCAAATCGGAGAAAGCAATATCGGACTGCATATTTATTTGTACATGTAATGAATTTATTCTCTGAAAAATTTTTGTTAAATTTTGTTACTTACAAATTACGTAGTAAGAGCAAACATAACCAATTTCTGATATCTTACGAGTACAGCACAAATAACTTTATTTACATTCATCCAACCAAGAACAATTCTCAAAAATGCAAAACAACAATTATTTATGAGATGAAAAAATCTCACTCTACCTCTTCATTCACTCCAAATTCTCACCTGTTAGCTGCAATGAATCTCTGAATTGATCTTGTTACTTTTCAAAACTGAACTTCATAATGATGAAATAACACAATCAGAAACAACTTGTCGTAGTTGGGTATTTTAAAAATATTACAAAATGGGAAAGTCCAGTAAATGTGTGGTTGTTGGTATGAAAGGTAAGATAATTGTACTTTCACCCCACTATTACAATAATTGAATCTCCAATTAACACAATTCACTTACTATTGTTTTTTCCATTTGCACAGGAATAGGAAAAACAACAATGTTGGAGCATCTCATCTACGGGAATTTTGGAAAACAGGTCATTTTCAGATCAATCACAATGATTTGCGAATTTTAGACAGAACCGATTTTTCACAACCGATTTGATTTAATACAGGACATTCATCCCACAATTGAAGATATTTATGCGGCTGTAATTGACACGGACCGAGGGACAAAAGAAGGCATTAGATTTTATGACACGGAAGGATTCTCTTGCCCAGTGGCAGATGGGGACATTGCCTTACCTAAGCATTACCACTCCCTTGCGGACGCATTTGTATTAGTTTATTCCATAGAGAATCGTCAGTCCTTTGAAATTATTGACCTTCTCAAAAAAGATATTGAAAAGAATCGGGAAAAGAAAGAGGTAATCTCGGTACATTTTGTCGGAATTACTGTGTAATTGTCATGCAATGATGATTTATGACTTATTCAGGTTGGAATGGTGCTGATAGGAATTGTTCCCAAGAAATCAAATATCAAACGAGAAGTGGATCCTAGCTTTGCTGTGAGCTGGGCAACTAGGGAAAAAATCCGACATTTTGAAGTTTCAATGATAGAGGATAGAAAGAATTTGGTTCTCCCATTCAGCTATCTTGCTTCCAAATTAAATCCTCCTCCAACAAAAAGCACCTTTGCCCCTCTGGGAATGGTGTCTCGAAATAAAGTTAAGGAATAATGTGATACACCGTTATTTACATGCATAATGCAATTATAACTTTTATATTAGTTGAATAAATATGACGGTTTGCGTGTCAGTATTACAATTTATAATAAAAATATTTCCATGTTCTGAATTTTTTTTAAACGGCTTCCGTATATGCGACATCCTGTATGGTAAGGCAATTGATGAACATGGATGCATTATGGATACGCGAATTGATTGCCATTTGCAAATAGGTTGTATGCATATTCACTCAACGAATACTGCTGCAGAGCAAATAAAAATAATAATCGAAAAAATAAGACTCATTTCATGGGGTTTTAATTCGTAAATTGTTTTCCCATATAATGACTGAATGTCATCTGCAATTGAATAAATCAATCAGTAATTAAAATAGCTAACCTTAACATCACAGCGAGTAATAAAACAATATAAAAAATAAAAATAACCCATTACAAAACAATATTACAAACGAATACTTCAATCGGTATGATGGAAGCGTGTGGGGTCACTCAATGAACAACCTATCATCTGCCATCCCTACATTAATTGGAGATAAATTATACTACTAAATTATATAAAATGCAAATAATAATAAATTAAATATTTCAAAAGTTAAATAAATAAACAGTAATTTCAAATTAATAAGGCAAAAGAATTAACAGAGACAAAAAGGGAAAGCCGAAGTACCAAATTCATTGATCGGGATTATGCGCATTTTGAAATCTTCCATAATATTTCCAAATCACAATTTAATGACACATACTAGTTCATACGATTTCAAAAATTCGTTTACAGTACATTACGGAAATCTTGACTTACAATAATCCCGAGGTGTAAGATAGTCAGAAATTAGTGTTATTTTTAACAGTATAACCAATTAAGGTATAGTAGAAGCATGTGAATACTATAATATGAATTTGTTGAAATATATTCTACTTTCATAAGTATTAGTTCCGCACCCGAGGTGGTTCTTGTTTGAGTAATGTTGAGGTTGAAAACGTACAAAATAGGTTAATATATATCAAACATTGACAGTAAGTAATGTAATAATTTATTAATGACGACTGATTAGTAGCGATATTTGAATAGGGCTCAAAAAATCAACTGCGTCTGTCTAATAATCAGCTCTATATTTCTGTAAGCAGTCTTATTAACCTTTCCTATCTAGGTAAGGGTTTTAAAATAATAAGACGAATAAATTACGATTGTTAGCAATGTCCAGTTGATTCATATACCTAAACTAATTTTACTTTAGTTTTAAGTTCGTAGAAAAACATTTTATGACAAATTCAATTATAAAGTACAAATTACATTAACCACACCAATTTTGTTGATAGGAATTAGTTGTAGACATGCAAATCGGTCTTGTTATTTAATCTGGCCATATGCAACAAGTAAAATTGAATATTTTTATGCTCTTTGTTAAATAACTTAAATAGTTCTTAGTAATCTAGTTACATAAATTAGCTAAGTATTTAGTACATTTATCTGTACATCTATTTTGCACTGGAGTCTTGCCGTCACCTCCATTCACCGTTCATGTAGCAGTTTGCATTGTGACAATGTTTATAATGTTTAATTTTTCTGTTGAATTATAACTGACACGAACCAATTTATTTTGCTGACTTGATCAGTTATAATCTTGTGATGAGGTTGCAACGCAATGTGAGTTTGGAAGTCGTGAATTATGATGAAAACCCCTGAGATGAATAATTAAGTAACCTCGTTTCTGATTTTCTACGCTAATATAACTACGTCAATAAATAATCTTAATTCAGTTAGATTAACTTTTACAATTTGTAGTCGGCTTAAAAATCATACTTACTAACCCACACATTTATGTACATACAACACTTAATACGAAGCACAATATGGTTGACTGTGACTAATTTGACACAAGAAATTTAATTCTTGTTGAACCGGAAACAACAATACGTATTGGAATGTAAAATATGTTTTACCATGTTAAAAATACTTTAATAAAAATGTATGATATTGCGGGTATGCATTTGTAGTCCTTAAAATGAACAAAAACACATTTGAGCGGTGTATTATCATAACAAACATCAACATTATGTTATGGGCTACACTAGGCTAAAGCTTACAAACTTTTTAAACTTTTTCCAAACAAAGTATGAGATCAGTTGGAAGTTGGAACTTTTGGAATTATTTTATTTTTACGAGTGACCGTGCCATTTTTAATGAGATTTGCTAACCCATAGCATGAGATTCTTGGATTCAATTCCGTTCCATTGAAATTGAGACTGGCACACTGAATTGTTAGCCCATTACTTCCATACAAATGCATCATATAATATCAAGAGTAAGTAATGTAAAACTTTGGCAGTACGGGTACATTATTAGTTAATCAGATCAGTAACACAGATTAATTCGAAGACTGCTGAGACGAAATGAATAAGGACGATGAGAAACGGATGGTCATATATACGAACCATCAGTCCAATAGTATTAAACTCATGAAAAATGACGGAACACGAAAAGTATGAAGCCCATTTGTACAAGTTTTTTTAAACTTTGGTGGAGTTGCCCAAGTTGTGAAGTATTTATATGGCACATCACTGAATTATATTAAGTTGTCTCGGCGGTAGGTATTATTAATGAATATAGGTAGTTGACTTTGCGCTTAAGTACGCTTTGAGGAACGGTACGGTTTAGTACGTTGGAATTCTTGGAATGAGTTTGATTTGACTTGTTTTGCTTCATTGATCATCATCTTCACTCTCATTGTGACCATACATGTCGGCTAGTTTCGAAAATCTCGGACCCCAACCATTGAGATAGTCAAAGTCTTGTTCCACGTCGTCCGTCCCTCCGAAGGAGTCAAAGTCTGACAAGTTTGCTGTAAATTAATAGAACAATATTTTATAAAGTTTCATAATCTGATTCTTGGACACAAAATCCTAATTTACGCCTAATGTACCTGAACCTAGCGACGATAATGAGCCTGCAGTGCTACCGCCACCTTCATAAGCGTAATTTCGTAAGTCATCAAATGGCGGTGCGTTAGGATCATAATCCGCTCTTCTCTTATGGTCATCGATGAAAACTCCGACATTGGGCTCACCACCAGCCATCATTTGTTGGTCGGGCATTTTCATCATATCTGCAAAATAGTAACAATTATTATAAAATCATTGTCATTAAACACTCGGCACTATTCAAAATACTTCTACTCACATGGCATTTTAGGCATCATCATTTCATGCCCAGGAGCACCCACAGGTATTTGAAGCGGCGTGATATCAAACGCAGTCATATCATCCTAAAAAAGTATGTTATTAATTTTTATTAAAAATATCATCCTCAGACAATAAAACCATAGACTATTCAATAGCGTTTGATATCACTCACCTCGCCACCACCCTCATCATCATAATTAATAATGTTTTCTCGAACATCGTCATCTGGTCCGGGGTATTTTATTTGTGCCTCCCGACGACGGTTGTACACAACAAATACAAGAACCAAAACTATATCCAAGAACACACAATTAATTTCATTCCATCCGCAGTATAACCCATTAAGCTTGCACAAAACATTGCAAACCAATTGTTGAATTTGATTCTGACACTTTCGGAGCTTTTAATTAGCTTTGCTTGCTAAAGTGAACTTATGCAGAAATAAATATCCGTGCAAATGATAACTTACTCAAGAGGACAAGAATAACAAACGAGGAGAGCAATAATGAAATCACTGGATGCGGATATAATTCCGGATGGAATAACGTCAAATTCACAATGACGACCCGAAAAACTTCTTGGGCAAGTACAGGTGAACATTCGGTCATCTTCGTGATTAGTGCAAATACCACCATTAACACAGGGTCGTGATTCCTTGCATTCATTGACGTCGACACATTCAGTGCCCAAATACTGAGTCCCGTTTCGACATCTACATAATAATTACGCAAGCATATGGAGATAAAGTTTTCTGTCTCCGGATAAATGACATTGTAGTGTGGACGATGGGTTACTTTTGATTTTCCAAGTCGTTAATTCGATTTAAAACGTTTGAAAGATATAAAGTGTGTAGATGTGGAAATTGTATACAAGCTTCACTAAAATTAACAAATATAAGTGCATATACCACCATTAACACAGGGTCGTGATTCCTTGCATTCATTGACGTCGACACATTCAGTGCCCAAATACTGAGTCCCGTTTCGACATCTACATAATAATTACGCAAGCATATGGAAATAAAGTTTTCTGTCTACGGATAAATGATATTGTTGTGTGGACGATGGGTTACTTTTTGATTTTCCAAGTCGTTAATTTGATTTAAAAGGTTTGAAAGATATAAAGTGTGTAAGATGTGGAAATTGTATACAAGCTTCACTAAAATTAACAAATATACGTGGAAAGCAAAGCAATTAAAATGATACGGCAAGCTTATAATGCACCCGATTATGTTAACAATTACAAGTACCAATCAAATTCAACAATGGCTTGGCAATTGATTAAGTGCCAAAATCAACTACAGGCACCACAACTTACTAAGAATAATTAGAAGACAAACAAGAATTGCGGCCAAAGCCCCCATGGACAGGGTTAAAATTTGGCCTTCCTGGTAAAGTTCGCAATTTTGTCCCCAATATCCGGGTGGACAGTCGCAGTAGTACCGATAAGGAACTTCCCGATTAGAGCAGACTCCGTTATTGAGACAAGGGTTGTCCAAACACTCATTCTTTAATTGGAGTCAAGGAACAGGAAAGAAATTAGATCACACGTACATATTTTATTGCTTAAAAGCAATAACACTTCAAGCAATAATATTAATTATTGAGCACGTATTGTAATTAATTACCCGATCTTCACAACGTTTCTCATCAGGACTCATCACCATTCCTTCACCACAACTTTAAAAGCAAATACAAACCCCAAAATGTTAAAATTATAGATACACAAATTACGGTGGTTAATTTTGCTGTTAAGTTCATAACGAAAACTACAAATTGTTTTTTTCTACTTCACTCAAGGGCTTTTACGAGTAAAAAAGACCAGGTGAAAACTTAAAATGAAAACATTGTACGTCGAAAGTCCAAAAATAACAAAATGCCATAAAGTTATTAAGTCTACTTACGCGCATTCGTATTCGTTCCATAAATCCACACATTCGAAAGGGGGTGGGCATATAACATTTGCACATGGTTTATTGGAAGGACAATTTGGTGATAGATTTCTCCAGTTTGTAGCTTGACCCCATTGTGTGCCGTTCAGGGCAGTGGGTAACGGAAGGTGTTTTCCTTCCAGTCGAATGTCATCAATACACCCTGTAATAGGTAAAGTTCATCTCTGCTAATCCCGAATGCGTAATATGGTAAAGTCCCATATTAGATTTCCATTGGAAGTAACATTACCTTTCTGGTAATCGGCATAAACCTCAAATGATCGGTGTCCAGTGTATTCTGCCTTCCCTCCAGCATAAACGCCTATGGAAAACGAAGCCATATAATGTAATTTAATCCAACTACTACTTATGTCTGATCCAGCAATCGCTATGTTTGCCAGAAGTACAAAAGATTTTGATTCCAGACCTTCAACCATCATCCATTGATTTAAATAACTACATATTTCTAAAATTTCATCTGTTAACTTTTTGTTAATGAATTAAAGCTTTATTACCCTCTTGCTTGTCAACCATCATCCATTGATGACCCTCATATTGGAAGGTTTCATTAAATTTGCGTCCTTCACCTCCATCAATTTCCAATGCAGCTACGGACCCGTACCGGGTAACTTTCGCCGTGTGCCACTGACCATCGTCAACCGGGACAAAGGACAGCCACAAATTCTGTTCCTCCGTTTTCAAGCTGTTAAGATTGTACCGGAACCTCAATCTTGCATCCTTGATCTATCCACAAAATCACAAAGTTAAGACCATGTTGCTAAGTTCATCTGATAACAAGTCTCAACTTACCTCCAAAATTCCATACTCTCTGTTGTGCTGATCACTGATTCGGAATAATTCTCCATGCATTTCTCGCGTTCTGAATCTCAGTTGAATTTGAGTACTGAACCTATCCGGTTCAAAGGACAATGCATATTTTACATAACTTTGAGATTTGAATGAAGCTGGAACGGTTGGTATTGAGCATCCTGGACCTATATAGGCAATAAAATACATGAATAAAAAATGGCATGAGTTTATATTTTGCATACAAATGTTATTCAATTGGTTGAAGGCCAACGTACCCATCCAACCCGGTTTACATTCACATCTAGGATCAGTAAAAGTTCCAACACAAGTGCCATGCTCTGAGCATCTTTGCATGAGATCATTTCCAAGACAAGCATCCTCCACCAATGGACAGCCAGGAGGAGCCTTGTGTCGAGAGTGGCCCGGATTTGCAAGGTCATAAATTTTACTGTTATGCACAAGATTGCGAATACAACCCTCAAAAGCTTTGGTAGTTGGAAGATATTTCCATCTGTAGTGGTTCGCTTCAAGATGTTCCACCACCTTAACGAGTAGTCACAAATTTTAGTGCAAGTTACCATGAATGAATAAAGTCATTTTGGAAACCTTGTTGCTTACCATCCCACCAACTTGAAGAGGTGTGTTGACATTCAAGTATTCGTCAAAGGGAGGAATGTGACCTTGTGCTTGACAGTAGGCGCTATCAAACACGGACGGGCTTCCATCGTCGGCTGTATTTAATAATTATTGTTACTTTTTGCATTGCAATAAAATTGAAAATAGGATGTCTGAAACTGGTTCCATCATTTTTTTTAAATAACTTACCTTCAACAACTCGGGCAGATTTACAAAAGTCAACAACCATTCGAACATTCTGAAAAGAATGACATATAAAATTATTGATACAAGAGTTCAACCCTCTTAACAGCATTGTTGGGGAAAATAGTTCACCTCAGTATCCCAAAAGATATCGATCCGATGCCATTCTCCATTAGAAAGGGAGCCATTTGGCTTAACTCTCAGCTCCAGAGTTCCAGACCCAAAATCAAGAAGAAGTCGAGGTTCCCCTTTTTCCAATTCTAATGAAATAAAATCATTCAAAATCAGCTCGTCACTTTCAGGTTCAACCATCGGGCCATTGTAAAGTAATAGTCCATCTTCTTTCTTGGTAATAAATTCGATACTCAAATGAGACTCTTCACACATTTCCAAAGGTGGATACCTAAAAATTAATTTAACAAGCAATTTAACCAATGAAAAAGAATTTGATTTTCATATATTTCCATTAAACTTTTTTATATTTACCATGCCCAGTCGTTGGCCCGGAAAGAACGGCTCGTGATCTGGCATCTAGGACCATCTCGGCCAGGGGGGCAGTGACAACTTCAGGATAAAAAGCATTGAAGATGATGAAAAATCATTAGTAAATACAACGTTGATTCAACAAATTGAAGGACTCACATTGGACCAGACTTAGTTTCAATACACCGTCCACCATTATAGCACTCGTATTTCTTGCAGGACTCTTTTTCCTTTTCCGTGAAATTCCTTGCCCCGCTGCAATTTCGTGGGAAAGTATGTTTAGAAGGTTGGTAAGAAAAAACAACAATTACACTATGTAAACTTACCACATGCACTCGGCCAATGTTTCAATACGAACTCCGACAAGGGCCGTTTTGTTGGCGTTGATCGTGTACGGAAGTGGACTCACATCAATCGTATTTGTGCAGGAACCTTCGCATACTTTATTCTCGTAAAGACACTCATCTGTGGATAAACAATTATCAGTAATCAGTATACATCAATTAATAACAGCAAAATCATCGTAATTTCCGGAACTCACCAATATTAACCATTGTAATGTTGATTCCAACTTCTTTCTCGATCTCTTCCCGATGCAACAAAGAGATACCATTCAATCGAACAGATTTAAAGTAGGGAGAGCCGTATGCTGAAAATCTAATCAGGGGATAATGAATTGTTAGGGTTTGCGACATTAGGCGTTGATCGTGTACGGAAGTGGACTCACATCAATCGTATTTGTGCAGGAACCTTCGCATACTTTATTCTCGTAAAGACACTCATCTGTGGATAAACAATTATTAGTATGCTCCATCACTAAATCAATAACAGCATTTCTGGAACTCACCAATATTAACCATTGTAATGTTGATTCCAACTTCTTTCTCGATCTCTTCCCGATGCAACAAAGAGATTCCATTCAATCGAACAGATTTAAAGTAGGGAGAGCCGTATGCTGAAAATCTAATCAGGGGATAATGAATTGTTAGGGTTTGCGACATCGCCTTTTTATGTATGTGGCCCTTGCTTGTATCGTGGAGAACGGAACAAGACATTTCGGACATTCAATGTTTTGTAAATGTAAATCGTAATGGTTTGTAATTGCTTCGAGACTAATAAATTGTTTGGAACGCACCCCGGTGTCTCATATTTCCTCAAAATCAAACCTTGCTTACCTTAAATCAGTGATTGGTGGTCTTCGTTGTTTTAACATAACACTGAAAACGTCAACTTTGGATTCATCTGTTTGGAGAATTTGTGCCAACTTTTCCTTAAACTTTTCAGCCTTGCTCTTCACAACTGATTGTGACTTGTAATCTGAAATTTCATTGAATGCACAGAAATAGTTTTAATGTCAGTATAAGCATTAGTGTGTGGGATAACACGACGTACCCCAAATCCTGATAAAATCTTCATCGGTTATTCCATAAATACGAATTGATCCATGATTAGCTACAGCTTCGTAAGGCAAATCTTTAACAATGACGGTGACATTGGCAGCAACCCCAAGTTGAGTATGGTATCGATCATATACTGTGAATTCCAATTCGTATTTTCCAGGTCGGACATCTGGTTTCATTGTAATCGTGCCCGTGTCTTCGTCCAACAAAAACTTTGGATGAGGGTTGTCTCTCTCTTTCCAGAAAAACTTTTTATCAGGAAGATCCCAATCATCAAGATCATACACCTAAAATAAATTGAAAAAAATAGTTATTATACATCTGCAAAACTTTGCAAGTATTGGAAATTATCTGTACTTTGCACTTACATAAACTCGTCCAATGTCAGTATCCGGATTCATTCCCTAAGGTTAAGAAAAAAAACGATCTTGTTAATTTACATCCCAATTTTGTGCCCATCAATCAGCTCTCGAGATAAGTCTGTTGTAGTTTAGTACATAAGATGCAATAATTCCTTACTTGGTAGTTGTAACACAAATATTTCTTTGGCCCCAGGTTGCATTTTATGGTCCTATTTAACATGAAAAGAACAACAAAATAATGGGCGTATAAATTTCCATTCAATGACAAACACCCAGTGTTAAAGGTAATCCATTTGGAAGGAAACGTACGTTAGTGTCTCCAATAATGACGGTAAGTGTGCTTGTGCCAGACATTGCCGGGTTGCCAGAATCTTTGATAACAATGGGCACGAGGAACTCCTTTCTCTGTTCGCGATCAAACATCCGGAGAGCTAAGAACATAATCAAGAGTCATTGATTAGGATTTGGGTTAGGAATTTATATTTTATCTTAATACGGATATTAGAACAACAAATATTTTATAAACACTATTAAGGACTTGCCTGATATTACAGCCATCCCGTCACCATTTGCACCCTCTGTGAAAGTCATTTAAAGGATGAGCATTATTAAGGCGTTACATTACACTCACTTCATTAAGTTGCACAAAATTTATCGAACGTCAAATGCCAATATCCTGCAGGTTTACTTACTGGCATCGCTCTCCACTTTGAAGCTCGCCTTAATCTCGTCCCCGGCATTTGGATCCATTCTGAATGTGAAAGGAGGTCCATTTCCCTTAGATCTGTCGTCATCATCAGTTGCCAAAACTTCTACAACTTTTCTAGGAGGTGTGTGTTCTGGAAGTACGGGTCGATAGTCTTTCAGGAATTGTGGAGCACTGTTACAAAATTCAATAAAATGAGTTTTGCCATTTTTTAAAAATAGTGCGATATTCAGAATTCGAAATAAATAAAATGGCAAGCTAAACGTACTTATCGTTAATGTCTTGGACAATCACAGTCAATGTGGCAGTTGCGGTTTTAGAGGGAGTGCCGTCATCAATTGCAAGAATTTTAACTTGGTGTCGTGGCGTATCCTCTCGATCAAGCGTTCTTTGAATGGTAACGGTACCATCCTGACTAATTTGGAATTGCCGTTTCTTGTCACTTGATCTATCGATTTTGAAGTGCACTTTGCTCTTTCCTCCCTGATCTGGATCTGTGGCTTTAAATGTTTCAAGACTTTTCCCAACTTCTGCATTTTCATAGACGGATACTTCGATATTAGCCTTTTCAAAAATCGGCCTAACAAAGAACAGACGATTATAGTCAAAACGAGTATTGTCTCATGATTTTGATACCACTGATTACTCTGAGCGAGAGCTTCTTACTTGTTATCGTTAATATCTCTCAAAGCCACTCGAACCCATGCATACGCCACATGATACTTATCGTTGTCATTGTCGTCTCCTTTATCATTAACTTGAATCCGGAAATGAAATCCTAGTATTGGTGAAAAAAATGAATGTAAATTGCATTGTCGGATTTACAAATGGCATGAAAATGGTTTTAGTATTCCAAATTCAACCTTCTGAAAAGTAAAAGTAATGGATTTATTCGTAGAATTTAATAAATTCTTACCTTGACTCTGTTGAGGATCCTCGTAATCAAGAGGTTGCACTATTTTAAGCGACCCAGTCCCGTCGTTGTTCCTCACCATTGTGAATTTATCGGCTCCATATCCGCTATTTTCCAATACCTATTTATATTCATTCAAACTGTTAAATTATCCCATTTCAATCAATGACTCCACGAATGACACTTTAGCCAATTATTTGGATTTATTTAAGAGAATGAAACGAACCTTATAATGGAATTTGTTGGTCTCATCCTCATCATGGACGGTACTACAAAGATTTATAACATTATGTATGGTTCGGAGAATGTTAAGGAAATGAATTTCCTCTGGCAAATATGCAACTCTACAAGTAGTCTTTGTACTTACACTGTGAGAATTGGGGTATCAGGTAAGGAACTACCTTCCGTTTCGTCCACTTCCGTGAACCATTCGTCTTTAGAGAATTGCGGAGGCTAGAATACAAAAGAAAGCTCATCATATATCCACACTAACATAATAACAAACTGTTAAATTATCCCATTTCAATCAATGACTCCACGAATGACACTTTAGCCAATTATTTGGATTTATTTAAGAGAATGAAACGAACCTTATAATGGAATTTGTTGGTCTCATCTTCATCATGGACGGTACTACAAAGATTCATAACATTATGTATGGTTCGGAGAATGTTAAGGAAATGAATTTCCTCTGGCAAATATGCAACTTTACAAGTAGTTCTTGTACTTACACTGTGAGAATTGGGGTATCAGGTAAAGAACTACCTTCCGTTTCGTCCACTTCCGTGAACCATTCGTCTTTAGAGAATTGCGGAGGCTAGAATACAAAAGAAAGCTCATCATATATCCACACTAACATAATAATTGTTTAAGAGTCCTAAATTCGTTTGAAGAAATGAATAGAAAGCTCACTCACCATATCGTTTATGTCTTTGACCCGTATACTAGCTGTCCCAGTACCTGCATAACAACAAGAATGCCATAATTAGTTGTATACTTTAACACCAAATGCTCATGTCAGCATAAGGATGCAATCAAAATATTACCCTTTAACCCTCCTCCATCCATCGCAACGACTTGTATACTGTTAAGATTAAACAGCAAAGTTTTCTATGTTAATCATGTAAGGATGTTATGGTACTCCTCTCTTTACCTGTAGTCCGGTGTTTTTTCACGATCTAAGCAGCATACCGCCGTTTTAATGACACCTGTATCGGGTTCGATTTCAAAAATTGGACGATTTTGTTCTTCATCAATCACATTCTTCTCAATGGAATATGTCAATTTTGCATTGGTTCCTTCATTGGCGTCGTCATAATCCACGGCGGTCATAGTCATTACAACCATTCCTGTAATTGAAAAAGACCGTTGAGTACACTGCGGACTTACATATTTGCAACGTATAGTCAAGAGAACAAAAACTAACCTGAGGTTCCGTTTTCTGTAACATTTCCAAAGTAGATACCAAGAGGGAAGATGGGACTGGAAGATAAACATTTATTTTGCATTTTCATCCATTTTTACCCAGATGCATGAAATAGTTGTTCCAATATGAATGTTACCAGTTGTCATTGATGTCCTTCAAATTGACCTGCACATCACTGTAGCCCACAAGCCCTTCTCCTCCTTCATCTTGAGCAAAAACTGTGAATCTCCATTGGTGTCTTCCGTTTGGTGCGTCTCGATCTAATGGCTGCAGAGACGAAATTGGAAATGGCCGTTTAATATCATGTTTAATATGAATTTCATCGGCATCGAGTAAGAATAAATGCCTTCCAATTTTTAAACAGACTTTATCAACTGAAATAATCTCTATTTCTGGGAGTAAGACAAAAACATATAAATTCTCCAGAATTTGTGTTCCCTGTCTCTAAACTGCATTATAAAATATGCGAAGAGGCTAATTTTGGCGAGAAACTGCCGTGGGGTTACGTGCTTTCTCATTTATGTATTTCGTAAAAAAATTTATTTCTTGTCGATTCGATTTTCACGGGACATTTTTTACCGATTGCCAATGAAGCCAATAAAAAAAAATATGGAATGACATACCTTCAGAACATAAATTTCTCCAGTGGTCCGATTTATGTCAAATTTGCTATTTGTTGGGTTGTCCGAGTCAATTCCTTGACCAGTTAGGAAATAAACTATGTTTTGTGGTCGGTCTCGATCTCCATCTGTGGCAGTGACCTAAACGATGCCATTGGAAATAACTGGATTAGAAAATGGATTCTGGGGAAAATTGATTGGAAATAAGCAAGCGCATATGTATTTTGCTGAAGCAGGCACTTTACTAAGCCAGTCAAAACATTTAAATTCACCCAAATTCACATTTCACAGCATGCAAAAACAGAAAACTGTTATCGACAAACATGCAGCATTTTGTTACCTGATTTAATTTTAGAGGCAAGTTGACATCAAACTCCTCTAAAATCTCAGACGTGTATAGGGACTGAGAGAAAACTGGAGGGAGGTCATTTTTGTCTAACACTCTTATGACCACAGTTGTTTCATTCTCATTCAAGCTGTCGGACGCAACCAATGTCAAATCATACTGTAAAAAAGAAGCAAAACAAAATTCTAGCAAAAAAATCAAACAAATAAAATAATAAAAATAACAACAAACTCAACAATATTCTCGAGTATAAGCGTCTTAACACTATTTCCCAGTTTACGTTTTTTAATACAATAACTAAATGAGGGCATGTACATAAGTATATGAACACACCGAAGATATTGTTGAGCTTCCCGTTCAACAACCCCCATAAAATGAGAGTCTCATGATTTTCTCAAATACAAAAGAAGACTCTGATTTTATGTGATTCGATAAGATAACACGCAAATAATAAGGGTTTGGTGAAAGTCCAAATTTCTCGGTTTATTTTTATTACAGGACCAAGCGGATGCTGGTTGACTGCAAAAATCCTTCTTGTTTTTTCAGTGGTCTGGCAACATTCATTTTTTACAGTGAACTCCAGGGAAAATTTAACTATCAAGTATTCCCATGCATGGTAAACCATTTCGTTGCATGTATTGAGAACAAAGAACCCGAAGTAGGGCTATTGGTGGTCTTCAAGACACGGCAGTTTAAATGACACGTCGTGGTTTGGCGAGATAACCACTTAAGAGAGGAGAGGGGGTGGCCCAAAACACTATTTAATACTTGTCTCATCCGACAGAACAGGACATTGTTTGCCCTGTCTGTCTTACTGGACAAGTTGGACATTGGAGTGGGTGAAATGAAATGAAATGGGAAAAATGAAAAACGAAATACATAGCAAAAAGCGAAAAGTGTCAGGATTGCCAAAAAAATTCATCCCTGTCCCGTCCCTGTTTCAACCCAAACCAATTCAGAAAATGTTGGTTGTCTGTTTTACGAGTATTGAGAGTATGGAAACGCATAAAATGTGTTCAGTGTGTCAGTTTTGGCTGTATCTTCCATTTCCTTGCAACTTGAGATGGGATGGGAATGTGGGGCTGGGCCCAAATCTGACAGAGCCGAGAGAGCAAAGTCAATCTTATTTTTAAGAAGAGCAGAAGGAAGACGAAGAGAAAGAGTGAAAGTTGTGTGAGGAGAAAGTGACCGAGGCAATCTGATGGGCAATGCGATCATGTTATGTTGAAATCAATACGGGTTTATTTCTAAAACTTGTGTTGCATATCCAACCTTCCCTTCCCCAATCGATACACCACATTCACTGTGAGGGTAACAATGCTTTCGGCCAGTTCTAGGACTTTCGCCAAAAAAGTTAAGTAAAATTACATATACCAAGCATTTATATTATGCGACACAAATCAAATTGAATGAGAGCAATCAACTTTCATTTCCAAATTCTAGTACATTTTGGTACTCTCCAAATATTGCTTTGAACACTCCAAATTATAAACTTTACTCGTCTTGGATAGCAGCTCTGTCATAACTTCCAATGTTTGCATTTGTATTTCTATTCAAATGAAATTCAAATAAGGAGAAACCGAAACAATGGCATAATCACTCTGACAGCTCATTATACACTATTTACTTATGTATTGATGCAGAAGAAAAAGAAGGGTTTTCGAAACCAAAATTCAGCCACATTAAAGAAACCCTCATGCAGTTCAGCACAGCTAGCAAAGTTTTCGTTTTACTGTTCAGTACAGGAGTGTTTACTTTTGAAGAAAGGGTAAGAAAATCTTTCAAAACAACACCAACCAAGATGGGTTCACTTTCACAGTGAAAGTTTCACTACACCAGTGGCTTGAGTCTATTGTTTTATTTAGCCTTTAATTTTTCTTTCTGTTTTAGTTTTGAATGAAATAGCAGCAGCTTTACATCTTACCGAGAAAAAACCACCATCCACTTCAAAATCTGAGTTGGAATAAGAAATAAGTTTTGCACGAAATAGACAAAGTGCTGAAAAAAATGGGCTATGCAGAATTGAAACCAATTTGGTATGTAAACTAAATCCGCCCACGCCACGTAGCAGCAGAACCATAACAAAGCTCCTGTAACAAAACCGGTAAAGACAATTTGTTACAGTGGGTGCTCAGTGGAATGGATATGAATCGACGACGCCACTTTTTTTTGCTCACGATGTTTATGATTGTACTTCTGCCAGTGCAGAATGCAATGTCGCTAATGCGAATTTTATTTTATCTGAGCAGGCATTATAATGCAAAATCCTAACCAGTCTCAGTTATAAGAGTAATAAGGATAAGAAAAAAATCGTTTGGAGATTTGCAAGCCATGTACCAACAACAACCACCATCTTAAGAGAAAGTAAGGAGAGAGTGGGCTCATTGAAAGAACCATCAACTTGAGTGTGGTTGGGAATAAATAGTCAAAACTGGTCGTAAGGAAAGGCTCTCTTGAAATAAAAAAGTTGTTGCCTTCCGTTCCAAAGAAAATAAGAGCCAATTTGAAATCTGAGTTAGTATAATCGTTACATGTTGACTAGTTGTGCTGTCTTATCCTCGCCATCGCTAAGCTATTCGGCTCTTATATTTTTGGACTCTCTAACCAAAATGCTTCCACTAAACTAGAACACGGAGGCAAAATCTAAATACTTGCCCACTTTCTTACTTTCTTTATGAAACTCAATTCAGCTCATCAAACATAAAATTAAAACGGGAATGTCGTATTATTTTGATTTACTAACAATCAGCGATTTAAATTATCTACAAACCCTTTGGAATTATAAACAATAAATAATTTCTAGTGAAAATATCCATAAAATATCCATAAGATATGACCACAATACCAAACAAAAGTACTGATGTAAAGAAGCAAATGCCCACATCATGCACATATCTTATTATTCTAAAAATAATCATGCATACCAACATCAAAGAAAAACTCAAAAGGTAAACAGCTCAAAAAAATAAAGCTATTAAAGAGATTGGTAAAAAAAAGATCTCAACATCCATTCAAGAATATAAAAGCGTCAGAAAGATTAAGCTCGCGAAAGAAAATACAGATGTGAAAGAAGGTAACCTGAAGAACTCGTTTTGGTAAGTTTCGATCATCTTCTTCCGTAATCTGGGTTTCATACACTTTCAAAGAAATAGAAATATAAGTAAGGAAATACTTAATTATTTTGAGAAAGATGTGATTCCAAATAAATACCTGGTCGATCAAACACCGGAGGGTTATCTGTTATTTAAAAAGTCGTTAAACTTATCCCATGAAATTAATTTCCTCAAAGGAAATGCAAAATATTTGCAATTGGAAGTAAAATAACAAAAAGGAAATAAAAAATGATTTATAAAAGTTTATAAACTTTATTTTTAAAGTCAAGCACTTGCCATTAACATCCCTCACTTGAATCACCACCGTGGTATAATTTTCGTTCTTATTGTCGGATGCGGAGAGACGTAGCTCATACTGTTGATTTGGTAGTTGATAGTCCAGGAAATAGTGAAGCGAGAAAAAAGATAACAGACAGATACCCACATTAATTAATTAGCTAGAAGAGGTCAGAGTTAAGCCATTAAAACCCCCAACCCAGCTCAGCAGTCAGACCAAGGCGACTTTCACCCCGAGATGTAAATATATTTCTTTTCCAGGCTAAAATTTCATTTCCTATGAACACAAACTTTTGCAACATTTAAGAAGTAATTTATAAGAGACGAATCACATTGTGGGCTGGTTCAAAAGTGAATTTTAGACTTTTCTCTGAGCATCCAAGCTCAAATTTTATACGGTTTTTTTATGCAGCCTCTTTTTATGAAACTTCTTAAAGCCGCAATTACTGCCATGTCACAAGTCGTAAATGTCTACTTTACTTGGTAATGATTTGATCCGCATGTTCTAATAACATTCATGTCTCATTTTCATCCACTCTTCTCTCCTTCAACCATCGTAATGGTTGTTGGAAAAATTTGGCAAAAATTTAAGTTTGTGCAAAAAGTTTAACTGGAGTAATATTACCATCCACGATAGTATAAGACAACCGTTTCTGCTACTGACGACATAGGAAATAAAAACGCAATCTTCATATATGATGTTCGTTCAAATATCTACTTAAGGATTTAGAAATACACGACAGTAAAAATATGCATTTAGTAACTTTTGGAATCAGGGATGAACTAAAAAAACTCCCTTTCGTGTTCATCTAATCACTCCAATCTTTGGCATAGCTTAACCTATGGAGTTACTAACCTAGAGAAAATCAGGCATGAAAATGACGTCAAAACTTGTGGGATTTGAGACAGCTTCCGTTATTAAACCAATCGAGTGCCTATAAGCCAGAGCTACTTGATTTCACAAGTTCGACTTGTTATACGAACAAAATTGTAAACTTCCCTAGTTTGTGACTTGCGACATTCCGTTGGCCAATTTTCAAACTTAAGTTGAGTGTCCCATTGCGTAAAAACTTTCTCCGTTCTTTTCGTGATTATCGTTACTTTTAATGGAACATTTTAATAAATTATATTTTGGGATTAAAATCGCTCACTACTTACCCGTTTCCGCGTCTCATAATCCAACGGCCCAGCGACATATATGGCTCCCGTCATATTTTTTACAGCAAATGCTCCGCCTGTATTTCCTTTCGTAATTTCGTAACGAATTCTTGACGCTGTAAAAAAAATAATAATTTAGCAACTCTGAGACCAAGTGTTTAGATCAAGAGTATCATTTATACACATATTGTGGTTTCAAAAATTTCAAATGCAGTGATCGAAAAACTAAAATTCTATCCGGTGTGTAGCGTTAAACAGATTCTTATATCAAACAAGCCCTAAGTAAAATGCGTGCAATTGTTGATAATTCTTATATGTTCAAAAGTTCGTAGATACACATGATCATTGAGCGACCTACTCGTCGCGATATGAAAAAAAAACAATTTTTCATGGGAATGCCATGAAATGTTGTAGCAGGAATTAAGACATCACGCCCCGTTCAAAAAGGCTTCCAATAATAATATATCTACTGTCCAAAACTGATAAATGGTTTTTATCCATAACAAACAATATTGCTTCGGCCCTTTATTGTCGACAGGTGGTGAAAGTTTCGAAATTGAAAAAGAGCGTGGAAATTTTCTATTAGTATTTAATATTTAAGTTTAACGTACAGCTTCAGGTTGACGATAATTTTTCTGCACGTCTGGCATCACATTCCTTATCTGTTTGTTGAATTTATTTATTGCTATTTGGCACTTAGATGACGATGAACAGCATCAATATGGCAGTTTAAATAGTAAAATTACAGCCATTATTGTACTTCGTTAAAATTTCAATAAATGATATTCATAACCCAAACGAGCATGCCTATGCACAGTTGTTAAATTCATTTTATAATTCATTTCATTCTGTTGGCCAAAAAAGTAGAACCTTTTTTTTCATGAAATGTCTGATATTAAGTCAAGTGGGTTTACACCACGATAACCATATACTGCCCAACCAAGCTTTTCTGCCAGAAACCCAAGAGTCTCCCGCATCACTCGCATGGATGGTTGGCTACACAAGTCGCTAACTAAAGCCTTTGAGCCTACTGGTAATAAATCCTGTAGAAAAAACGGGTAAATTATGGGGCACAATAACCGAGGAGCCTTCTTTCAGGAAAAGAAAGAAAAGGACTTTTTCTCATTTATTCAGTCAAAGTATTTCTCACGGTGGTGCTTCACATGGAGTTCGAGAGCAATTTGAGAACTCCAACATTCCGTCCAAAGAACTCGACGACCTGTTCTGTTCACCATATTTCAATGGATCCAACCAATGCATAGAGTGATAATCAACTCGTCATGAATCATTGCTGCACTTCCCTCCTGTATTATTTTGGAGAAAGTAAAAGTGGATGAAAAGCCAAAACACGGATGAATGCGGAGGAGGAATTGTAATAATCTTCATCCAAGTCACACAAATTCATGTGAATGAACCACATTCACGAGTGATAATGTGAAATTTTTATTATTCAAAAATGTGCACGGAATGAAGTGTGGAAATCCAGTCGACCACAGCACTCCGTGAGAAAATAGAGATATCACAATTTTTATATCATAAGAACCCTAAACCTATGCAGAGTGAAGACGGATGCATTATAAACATCTCGACATGTAAAAAAAAGAAAGTACATCACTCAAAGGAGAGGAAGAAGTCCTAATATCGAGCCAAGTTAATCATGACCTTCTCTCTTTTTCCCTTCATTGGTATTCTGCTGGATGGGTTGGAATTTGGAATCCCCACTCCCACCAGACCTTTGTGTGATTCTCTCATTTGCGGAAAGAATAAGAAATTTGGTTTAACAATGGACGTGAACAAAATTTTTAAACACGTTATTACTTGAGCATGAGTGAGTGATGTTAGCCACGGACGATTATTACATTATTATGGAAGAGAAGATCTGCAACTAATTAAGCCATTATTTTTAGAGTCTTTAGATCTACAAGACAAAATTCTTGCAAGTACATTTTTATGTTTTAGATTGCATGAGCACTATGTAAAAAATGGGAGACAAAAACGGAGACGCCATCCCCGTCCGTGATGCAATTACTCATAAATGTCTCAACAATAAAAACTAGTAATAAAGAAGTTAAGTTCTCCATCCACCATTACCAGCAACGCTGCTTAATACATTAGCACTAAGGCTGGATAAGAAGATTATGAACGCTGAACGAATATGCTTTAAGCGCAAGTTGTTTGCCTTACTTTCTCTAGCTGCATCTGGATGTTTTGTAAAAAAAAATGCTTTTATATGAAAATTAAATACAATAATTCCTTTTCTGGGTTTACAATCCTGGATGAAGATGAAATTGTCGAGCTCATGTTTATGATTTTTTTATAATCCAGCTAGCACGCTTTTCTATTCGAGTCATTATCTAATGAATTTTTCTTGTCGGAGACAAGAGAATATATAAGAAAAGGTTAACACATCCTGTAGATAAGCACATAGTACACAAACATCTATACATTCAAATTCATGTGGAATGTTTTAATGTTGCTTATTTGCACCGTAAGAGAATCTGGTCCATCAACGAGTAGATATTCCAAAAAATGGAAGGGCAGTTTCTTAAATAACCAAAAAGCGCATACCAAGACAATTTATAACCAATATCTGTCTTTATCGGACAATAAATTGATTCAATAAATTGATTTTTACAACGATATCATTGGGTCTGTCAAGCAACTTGCGGTGGAGAAAGCATCAGATTGGCCAACGTTCAAGATCTGGATTTTATGTGGCAACATAGATCTTTCTTAGTTAACTCGAGAGAGAAAAATTCAAGCACCAAACCAACCATGCCTCATTTCACTAATAGAGCTAATCCCATAGGTTTTAAATTATTATAAAAGTCATCCCCGTGAACAAAATAATGGGTACCGATTCCACTAATTACATCTCGGTCTCATAATTAGAAATAATTCCCTCATTTCGATTTCGCAAGACTGCTACTCTCCCCGCACCCACAAGACTTGCGACAACAAACTCCATGCAAACTGAGCCTGTGGACTATATTGATGACATAACTCAACTCCTTTCTCTTTAGAGTAGATTTGGATTGGAAGTTAAAGTTCTTCTCAGTGGGAAAGCAAATAAAACGCAGATGTATACAATCTTTGGGTCATAAAGGATTCAAACTCGTGCCAAGAAAAGATTGAATCCAAACCAAACTTTGGAATCAGGAAGTTGCCCTCCATTCCCTTAAGAAAGAGGTGACTGACATCATTGCAGAGTTAGAATCCAAACTCCATATCCACCGACCTCTGATCATTTATCAATGTCTCACCCTCCGTCATAAAAGGGACCACCCTGAGGAACACTCCTCCCACTAAGAAACTGGAGCTGGTTGGTTATGTGGATATCAACATAGTCCAAATTACCATCACAAGTTTTTCATCCCACATAAAATGATCAGTGCATGAATACCCATAGAAGGACTAGTCCCTTACGCAAGAATGCACTCAAACCTTCCTCAATTACGTAGTTCTCAATCCACCAAATTAGTTTCATGATCAAAGTAAACCCCAACCAGTGTAGTGCCATCCTGGAAAGACTAACCACATCAGTGGACAGCAAGCACTTGAAAGTAAGCTCGAGTCAAGCAATTGGGACATAAATGAGTAGAAGTGGAGTTTCCTCAGATTCCATTCATGTAGATCCGGCACATTATGACTTAAATTAAAAATCCAATACATATCAGAAAAGAGAGAAGTAAGCAGGTTTGGCTTGGAATCGTCAGAAACAAGAATAACAAAAGTTAAACTTTCTATATACGTAGTATTTTAATGCAAGTCACTTTTGTAAATAATTACGTAAATGTCTGGATAAAGGTAACTCTCATCTTTGGAAGTTAAGAATAGAAAATAAAGTTCATGGCTGAAAACTAAAAAAAATCATCTTTGCAATGCCATGAACTCTGGAATTAAAAACCCAACATCAAAAAATCAACTTTCCGGCTTATGAAATGCCGTCGCTTCATTTAAAAAGATCAATAATGAACAATGTATTTCCCTGTTAAGGCCATGACGTAGTATCCTAGAAATTTTGTAATTTTCTTTACGAAATGAAATATTACAGAAAGCAATAAAAGTAGCGAGTGCCCAAGGAGCATTTCATATCAACATTGACACTCCTTAACTTTATATCTGTCGAGATAAGTCACAGCGGAGTTTACACTTACATTCCTTGTCCATACACGAAATTGCATGGCATGCTGTGCTGTGAAATGTGTCTCCAGTTGTCAAAGATAAGTAATAAGCAACAAAAATCGCGATCCTGGAGAAGAGGACAGGCATTTAATTATGAGACTCGCTTTTTGATTAAAAACTGTGACATTCAAGCTCGCTTTCTTTTTCAATTTTCTTTGGCCAAATTCAACAACACAAGTTCACAAACTTGTAGCAATTTGTTCATGATTCAACATTTTGGTGTGGAACTCTTATTGAAAAGTTGCAGTATGATATAACAGCCGAGTATCTGTACTATTTTAGACTTGCAAGCCTACCTAATACTTGTTGCAGTTGGCAAATAAATACGTGGCCAAACTTTGTCTAATAATGCCTAACAAAAAAAATTTCTCGAAAAGTAGAGGTGTAAAACCAATTTAATAAAAATGAGTTGTTTGATTTACATATGTAGATGTTTCGTTTGTCGCTCTGTCTGCAATATATAGGTATTGCCTAATCGGCAAAAGATGCATTCAAGTCACGCAAATTGGAATCTAGGGCGTCAAAATGTATGTCACAATTTTGCGATCGGTGAAGATTCTTTTTAGATCTTCGTGTACCTGTTTCTTCTGGTGAAATTCAATGAATTCTACCTAACACAATGCTGTGCTTATATTACTCAGAGATTTAGAAATGTAAATCTTTAAAATAAGGGCAACATTGACAGAGGCTGTTTAAAATAACTGAAACGAACGCGTTTGCATTGGTTAGAGCACACGGTACCGAGGCGTGATGACCGACAATTTACCAAGAACAAATTAAAAGTAATTGGCCCATTTCGAATATTTTTATTGGATCGGTACCAAACGTTCCAGACATTCGATTTTAAAAAGAGAACGACAGTTCCCTAAATCTACTTAACTTATTAATACTTAGTAATATGAAAAGGCTTTTGAAATACTTTCCATTAGCTCAAAGTAAAAAAATAATAGGATAGTTTTTTACTCATTCACCGTGTCGATCAAACTATATAATTCGTAAAAGTCGAAGCAAAGTATTTCATTAGTTGGCTCGAAATCTTGTTTGTGTATTCTTTTCATTTCGAGTTAGAACTTCAATTTCTTTTTGGAAAATAAAACTTTCAAATTGATTTGTTTCTTGTGAACTTTTAAATGAATTGTGGAGAAGATAGTTCAAAGAAATTCAGGTTCCTTTTGAAATCTGCAAACAAAACACACGAATAAAGTTGTTTTCTCTCACATATCGACGCAAAGAAGCGTAAATTCATTTCCATTGCTAGCGAATTGCACGAAACCTAACTTCGAAGAATAACCTTTCCATTGCTTTTGAGTACTTCACTTTAAATAATGTTTAGATAATGTGAAGTGGAAATTTTTCCAGAAACAAGAATCTTATTTAAATGAACCACAACTGTGCATGATACTAATTTGAATTTCCGTGTTCCAAACATTAGTTCGCTGACAAAGGACAAATGGTGGAAAAAATTGATCAATTGATAGGATTATTCAGTATTTGTTTATCAAGGATTTGCTAAAGGCATTTCTTCAAAAATATGAATTAGATATAAATACACTCTCTTCAACGAATACAAATAATTATCGCAAACGGTTGTAAGTAATACAAGGTATTAAAAGATTTTTTTAGGAATGAGATAAATGTTTGGCTCAGCGAAGCAGAAATCACTCATCGTACATAAACTCCCACTTATAGCACAGGGTATTTATAAACTTTATCTATATATTGTATACATATATGAAAATCGTGCATCATGAACAAAAGCACAACTGAAAAACACAAATTCAAAGGAAAGGATTTATCATTCGAGACGCGAATGAATTCAAGCAAGAATACACGGCGAAAGCAGCCAATATGCTATGTGCACTTTCTCTGCTTGTTCATACGTGGGAAATTGATCCGATTTCGATACAAAAGTGATTCCAACTAGTTTCAGGTTTTTCGTTCAGATGAAAAAACTAAAGCGTAGCACAAGTAGCGATACACAACATATCTAAAACGCTTGTCTTGCCTTTCAGCAGATTCAGCTTATGTAGCCAACTCAAGTCATAAACAACTTTCTCCGTCTCCAACTGGTAGCTCTTCTTCCATCTCTTATCTTATCTGTTTTTATCCCTAGTTTTTTGGCTGTTAACGAACTATTTATGATTAAATTTATTGCTCATGGACGATTCCTGAAACAATGAGAAATGGGAATTGTTCAGCTGGCGTTTCATGCAGAAAACAAATGTTACATTAGAAATTACTTTCTATTCTACCACTTCATCAAATATTTTACTAACGCAAAGTCTTTTGGACTTTTTACAGAGAACATTCGTGATGTTTGTCTTATTTATAATTAGAAATCTAGCTACGACATGCGTGTCGTTGATGATTAAAAACTATGGCACAAGCAAAGAGACGCGGCAGGGGAATATGTCGCTTTCACATTGAATTCGATGAATGTGGACACAATATGAATTTGCTTGGAAATGTGTTTGCAGAGTCCTCGCATGGCAAGGCGTTTTACAATTCTTGAGAAGACTCGACTCGTCATAACAAATTCAAGTACTTTCACTCCACTCTCCTTTTCAAACAATCATACACTCTTCTTTCTCTGGAATGCACAGAGTTACACCCTACTGAAGTCGAAGAGTGTGATATGAGTGAGGTTTAAGTTTCGGTGAGGTTCAGTTGAATGGATTGCTGCGAGAGCGGATTTTAAGAATTGAATTTCCAAGTCGTGAGTGGGAGTGCTATCTGCACAACTAAGAGTTCTTCACATTCCCAAGCTTATGTACTTCACAAGCATGAGAAGACCAAGCATGCAATACACAAAGGTAGAGATAATAATGGTGAAGATTCATCTTTTCAGACTACGAATGTAACCATATTCTTTCTAAACCTGTCCTCTTCACTATTCTGCGTGTCAAATGGAGCATTAGTACTTCAAAAACTTGGCCTTGTCATAAACTCACTCACTTTTGACTCTTCAAGTTCCGAACTATTCCCACTTAACTATATGTAAACTTTTCTTTGTGAAGCTGTACTAAGATGGACTGAGCATGTCCAATTCAGTGTAAGAAATTGAGTAAAACTTTGTAGAGTTCAAATGAAAACTATATAGTCAACTTCCTTTGCCACTAATCGTATATTTTAACAGTGACAACAATGGAAAACTTTTAAGTTTGAGAGAAAAAACCTCAATTTTAATCCACTTGTCTTTAATGACAGAGATGTCATTAAATTGTAAATAGCAAGTTTACGCAACGAGTTAAATATTTCAATTTTCTAATAAATACGACGTTCGTGAATTCACATATGTCGTAAAATAAATACCTCCAAACGATAATGAAATGGTGGTTCATTGTAGTATTATATTGAACACCCCAAACATTTCAGAACGGGTAATAATTAATGGACGTAATAGCAAAATCGTTCATCTTGTCCACTACGAAAACGAACTAAGCCAATATTAAATCCCCTGAAGCACAAAGAGAATTTGCTCACAAATCAGCCACTCCCTGGTCTCATCCGTCCATTTATTTCTCATCTTAACGAAAACAAGTGTAGATTGGACATCGCGCACTGATAAATTAAAGCAGTAAAGAGGAAAATAATTGAAGTGGCAAATAGCGATTTGGCAAGGGAATCGTAAAGTTTACAAATTTTATAGCACGTGTGTTGATGCTATCTGTCTGTATTTGCTACCCACATGGAGAAAGTCAGCCCTGTAATGAAGTGTGTTGGCCAACGTGGACAAGTGGCATATGGGATTCTGACTACAGCAGTCTGTTTTAGTGATCAAATTTTCGGGACAAAAAGGAATAGTCTAAGCTTCCTCTTCATTCAGTGTGTACTGCATGTTTAAACTTTTATGGCTTTCACCAAAACAAATCCGAATGCTGCAGTCCCATCCCATCGATTAACACTAGGAATTCTAGCTGATTTAAATTTTATGCATTGCATGGATGGGCTGACAAATCCCAGCAAACTGACTAATTTATATAGTACAGTGAAGTAGCGAACTTAATTTGTAATCACACTAAATTTCGACAACGTTTTCTACTACATGTTGATTAAATTATGCGGCCCTTGTTTGTTAAACCCTGTAAATAATTTGTAAAATAAAATCCCGTTGGTTTGTGAATCTCGTAATCAACCATTGGTGTTGTATGCTTATATAAGTAATTAATTATGTCAGACACAACAGAAAAATATTCATACACATGAATCATAATTTAAGAAAACAAGATGTCAGAACGAAACTATAATTATTTATAAGACACTAAATTCAGTGTAATGAAAAGTTTACAATTTGAAACTTTTTCCTGTGGTCCCGACTCTTAACTTGCCAAACGCAAAGGCGAACTTCAAGCGGACAACAAAGGACAAGCAATATGAAATGTGGGGCCAGAGCAAATGTGAAAGAACTTAAATCATTTGGGAATTATTCCTTGGCTCCCATTGTGAATAATTTTTGATTCAGACAGGACCGACATCATGTAGGCCGGAAGTCACAGTCACACGTATGGAGAGCACTTCACCGCATCTTTCAGCAATATCAGACATTTTGTAGATGCAGTATTAGCTCATTGAAAGAATTTATGACTGTTGCCTGCCAAGTTTAACTCACTGAAAGGAAATATTTTACGGCTACATGACATATACAACTTTCCTTCAAAGTCAGAAAAGGATGAACCGCATAAAATTATAACTACGCCCCCCCATAAAACGTAGAAGTTGAATGTACCGAAATCGGCACAAAAGCAATTTGAATGAAACAATTTGTTGCTAGTGCCCATTATTGTTGGTCTTCACATGCAATTTGATTCCATTGGAAACTTTGTCAATACTTCTAACCTAACCAGGTTTGAGAATGGGATTAAATTTTTAACGCTGCTGCGACATCAATCATTATGTTATTGTTAAATCTATATGGATAAATCTGACACAAATATTTATAAAAACTGGTAGTAAAAGAAATTGCGGACAAATTCCTATCAGTTTTGTTCTTTTGCTAAGATTCTGCTGTAATCTTGCACAAAACAGAAGCCGTGGCCCTCCTAGTTTAATTTACTAAGAACTGGGAGACATTTATAAATCTGGGCGGTGAAGAATGGTCACATTCTCCAGTTGAATTTCTTATCTCTGATTCACAAGAAGCAAAAATTTGACACTATACAGAACAAACTAAATTCAACAGATTTGAATTTGTTACAACAAAATTTAATATCAGAAACACAGCGATATTATATACTTTACTCGGAATATCCACAACCAGAATTCAAACAATCCAGAAAAATACATCCTTTAATGCCATCACTCTAGCTTCAGACTTACGGCATGGAATGATTTATCCAACAGTTTTTGCTATGTACAAAAAAGAATTGTATCATTTTCATGTGGAGAAAGTCCAAGCACCAGCATCTGCTCCGTTTTCTGAGTTGTGGTACTGGTATTTAATAACTTGACTATGTCTGGTTGAATTTGGTCTATTTTTTGTATCACAACACAACTCGACTCATGACGAGTATTGGACCCTGAGTAAAAACAAGCTAGACAATCTTACAAACTTGAATTTGATTCAATTGAATTGCTTGTAAATCAAAAACTCAGTTTGGACCAAAACAACACGGATCTGTCCTGCAAAACTTTCATTCTTTCGATCCTTTGCTGATAACTGTGTGCTGCATGACCAAATCAAATTAGAAACGACGTCGTCTACTACTGTCGTCCAAAGCATGAACCAAAGTGAATAAAAAGATGAAAGTGTGAACAATAAAGAATGAGAAAAAGCAGACCACATCATTCAAACAGAACCCTTTTCATCTTTCAGCACCATCAGAAACCAAACGAACCACACTTTTCGTTTCATATCTGTGTTACTTCCTTTGAGTTTGATCCTCCCTTTTACCTTTCTTTGTTGCCTGCTAAACTTAATCAACAACAAACAACTTAGTGCAACACTCACAACTAACAGCAACAGCCACACAATGCAATATACCTCTGTTGTATGTACATTTATGTGTGTACCAAGTTCTTTCACCATTGATTGCATTGCGTGGTTCATCTCTCCACCAGTTGTACAAGTAAAAATCTTTCCCACTTTCTCTTCAACTCATATCCGTACACATGGATAAATTCGAGTGAGAGTTGCACGACCAATTTGGTTTTTGTGTTTTCACCACGAACTTTCCTATTAAAAGTACATACCGTACTTTTTAAAAAACCTTTGTAACGAATTTTGAAGAAAAATAATGAATCGTGTAGCTGCGATGTGGGATACATCAAGTTAAAACTTTTGCTAAATCTTGCCTCTCATGGAATTAAATTGCTTGCTTACAGAGTTGTGCTGTGGTTTGGTGCCCTCAAGCCACAGAGTAAGTAGACGAGAGAACAATTTCTTAACAAAGATTGCGACCGGTGAAGAAACTTGTTCACAAGTACGTGCCAATTGCAGGAACAAGTTTTTCCTTTCCTTTGCTTTTATTCGAACTACAGGGTCTATCCAGAATCTAGTCGAGTTATCTGTACTTGCTCTCACAAATCCAACCAAACTCCAGTCTTAGCACAACATAACAATTCCCAATCCTATCAACTCAATCCAATAGAAATACATAGACCTGCATCCCGCCTTTAATAGCTTTAATCCGATTTGAACTAATGAAAGATTTGAGCAGAAAAAACTTTTGGTGTTAGTCTCGTAGAAATTTGATCCCCAGGCAGGATAAATAAAGGCTTAATTTCATTGAGAGAGGTGAAAGGCCACAAAAACTTGATTCTGGGTTGAAATATCCACAAGACGTGTAAGTATGAGATTAAAAAGTTTGCAACCCAATACACCGATTTTTTTAATGAATTAACACTCGGCCCGGTGAAATAATAATATAAACAAAGATGCTTTCCTGTAAATATGAACTACGAACAACGCCAGTTAAATGAGTCTCAAAAAATACTTACATTCATCCAAGTCCTTGGCTGTCACAGTTAAAACGGTGTGTTGAATATCCTCATTTTCATCTACTTCAGCTTCGTATAGCGCTTTGTCAAAATAAGGAGGGTTGTCGTTTTTGTCCGCAATTCCAATTCGGATGAACTTTGTCACTAAAAAAGTTATCAAATAGCACATATTCAGTTATATGAACTCAATTAATAATTAATGAATTAAAAAATAGCGTGACACTTTCCAGCGACCTTATTTCCAGGACGTGTTCTCATTTACACTTTCACCAGACTCGCTCAAATCAAATTACATTAGAAAGGTCCATTAGCAAGCTCATAATGTAATTAGGCTGTGGTAAGTCGTGTCATTTCATCACAAGTGCATAATAGAAGGTGGTATTGGAATTCTAATTGTCAGAAAATGCGACAAGAGATTCCTGCACACATTCCTAGCTTGCTGGCTGCAGAGTTTGCAACTTGATATCTGTATCTCTCCCCTCCGCACTACCATAAGGAAATGGTTTAAATTAACGGAACCACAAAATTGTACTAAAAACTGAATGGATGGGACAAAGTATTAGTCAATTTCCCTTTCACTGCTTGGACAACAATTTTACTCTAATGCTCAGAAATTGAATATAATTCCGAATTAAATGAATTGACGGCTGAACTAATTTCCGGCAGGTCAAAACGGAAGAGAGATACTAGAACTGGAAATGTGGAATCTTTTTTAAAGTAATGTCACCATTTGTCGTGCAGATATAAGATCGTTCAACCCTTTGTTAGTCTGGTTGAAAAGATTTTTGTCACAACACAAAACTGAGCATTGTCAGAATACAAATTGGAACCGTTTGCCATTCATGTCTCTAGTATGTGGTCAGGGTAGTTGAGATTGTGCGTCTGAACAGAAATGCTGTCTTATCTTACTTATAAGGAACGAAACATCGCCCACAAATTCCATGTGGTAATAAAACTTTAAGTTTCATCACACAATTCTAATTCCCAACTAAGCTCAAGTAGAACGAAAAGTTTTATTAAACATCATTTCTCAAAAAACGCCTGAGCAAAGTCATTCTGAAAAATCAAGTAGCTCTGTAAGTTGAACTAAATACATGAATGAGCCTTTGATTGAATGATTCTGTTTTGGAATTGAGTATTCCAAGCATATCTACAGAACGCCTTCCCAGCCCTTTGCTCCTAAACGCGTTAGATGACCAAACTGAAGATCGTGTCTTTATAGATAAGATTGGGTTTGACGTCCATTGAATGTGAAATCGCAGAAATTGCATTGGGTAAATTCTCCTGATTGGATTGTTGTAAAAATAAATACGCTCACCACAGCAAACCCAAAAATGTTTTCCCCAACTGGGACACTAATGCGACTCGTTTTATGAGACCGATCAACATCTGTGGAATGACTCTTCCTTTTACAGTTATGTACCACTCTGGATAAAACTCAATCCCCAACAGTCTCAAGTTGTCGAACTATCTTTAATCGACCACAATAAATAAAACCTTAAAGAACAAGACGGGAGTACAATTATTTCTTTTAAATAACATAAAGATGCGCTAGGACACAGCAAATATACTTTTTGAGTTTAGCATCTTTCGCTATTCCGCTGTTTAAATATTCCAACTTACCAAACACGTAAATCCACAAATGTTTTGAATAAAAAATAAATAGCTTATTCTCCAAACAATTTCATGCAATCACTACACAATGACAAATGGCCTGAATAATTTTTGAATGAGCAACCAAAGTCATACAGGTACAAACTGTCACAATAATTTCCCGTTTGCAATATCGTAATTAATCGCTTTCAGATCTGTGTGAAAATATGCACATGATTTTAATTTGTTAACTGACTTCACGCTATAAAATATTTAGTGAAGAAATTTATCGGTAGTCGATTACAAAAATGCTTTCAGTGAAAAATAGCTTTCACCACAACCAACTTTCACCACCGTCTCACACTGCCCAAAAAACAAGACTGAGTCGAGTAAGTAAAAGTGAGGCCTGGGATTGAGACGCTCTGTCAGGAAATCCATGCGCTGTATGCATTCAGGCCTTTATGCGTGTACAGCATATTTAATAAAATTACTTTCCGCAACTGGCATGCTTTGGAACAGTAATTATCGAAACAACTTGAAGGGCATGGAAGCATATATATGTCTAAGGGTTCTATCAAGCTTATGAAAATTACAATACAAAATTTCTCAAATAGCTTACAGAATATCTTTCGAAGTCAACATTTCATTTCAGAAGGTAGGAAGTCATCCAACTGACCATTAACAGAATTGCCATTGCATTTTTGCAATATCCACTATGACATGAGTGTGTACATTCTTTAAATCAAAGTCACGACGTCGACGATAGAATTCAATGGAACGCCAATTTAGTTGCACGTGATATGGTGAAAATGTTGTCCAGAATTTTCCTAGTTCTTGGGTGAGGAAATGCATAAATTCGTCACAGGGAGGAAACTGGTTCATAAATCCTTCAAGTTTAATTTCCTCAATGTGTTCACACTCCTCCTTTGGTTGAAAAGAGCTAAATAAATTATTCTTTGAACTCCAGATGATTTACAACCCAACCTTTTGAAAAGGTATTCCCCTCAGAATTAATATTTAGTTACCTTATTGCATGCCACATGAGAACTGAACACTAAACTCCTCAAGATCTTCCCTGGCCAGTCTTAATTATGGAGTAGAAATATTAACAACAATCCGAAGAAACATTGTATTTCAAGGATGTTTAATATTTGTATGAACTTCGCATAAAAATCTGACCAAATTTTCATACCTCTTAATTTAACCCTTTTCTGTCAGTGCCATTTCGAACTAGGTCTTTTTGGAACTCAATGTATTCATTTCACTAAAAATTGGTGGTTTGGAAGACTAACTTTTCTTCTAACTTTCTAGAAGATAGTAAATTCATATTTCTTTCTAATGTCTAATATTAATACAGTGCGGTTCATAGAATGTCAAACAGACAATGAAAACAAATTTTTCGCATAAAACAAAAATCCATCTTCTTGGAAATTACGTCGTTCCTTTCCGTCAGTCATGAAATGATAATTTTATTTTCTTAAAAGTTTCATTAACACAGCCATAGCGAAGTAGGATAGCCTCAGTTCATTCGTTTATCACGCCAAAATATTCAGAGAGTTATGTATTATAGCAGCTACAGAGTTTCCAAAAACTATTAAATTGAATTCTCTAGAGATCTTTGAGGATTATGGTGAAGAAAAGTTTGAGAGGTTTTCACCTTATCACCTCGAACTCAGTCACTTTTTGTTCGTTTAAATTGTAAATTTCTTTCTATCCTTCAGAGGGGAAGAATTTAAATATTAAAATAATAAAACTAAGAACCACGTTTTCACAAACTAATCTCAATCTATCTTTTCTCTTTCTTATCCCGTCCCGTCTCATCGCTCTCCTTAGGTAGTTGGTTAATTAGAAATTGACTCCAACTACAGTTTTTAAGCCAAACAAGATTCTGGGTGCACACAATCCCACTAAGCTTATCTTAACATTTACGAGCACAAAAGCAGAAATCTTACCAGTATTTGGCTGTCCATTGCTGTTTGGTCGGGCGGAGGGTGCACTATCTCTCGCCTCAATGGCCAATGCGTAGGCTGCATACTTTTCCCGATCAAACACAATTTTTGTGAATATCTCTCCGGTGAATTCGTTGATTTCAAAATAGTCTTTTCCTTCAGAGTTGGCGATATAGTATTTCACCTATTATTAGGAAATAATAATCAGGGTAATTCAATGGGTTGAATCATGAAATGAAAATAACAATTCTTCAGAATTCCCAACTAACGAGTAAGAAAAGACGACCGTCTCAACTTACCAGATTATTAGGAGCAGTGCCATCCTTATCGATGGCATTTACTTGACTCACTCTCGTCCCAATGTTTTCACCCTCAGCTACCGTCTCTTGTTCTCGTTCAGTGAAGAGAGGAATCTCATCATTCACGTCTTCCAGGATAATGTAAATAGTCGCTTCCGAAGCTAGTTGTTGAGCTCCATTGTTCTAAAATGGGACAAACACAATACAGCCAAGTCAAATTCAATTCAACACTAAAATTCATAAACGGATAGTCATTCATCACTTCCGCAAACAAAGATGCGGAAAGAAAAGTAAGAAATAATTTTCATGGAATGAGAGATCCAGTGGAACATGGTGAAATTACTGTAACTAGTTCATATACTGACGAGAAAAGTATGAAGAGGAGAAAGTAATTGTGACACATTTAGCTCAATCGTCAATGTATCTTATCGTTAGTAGTATGTAAAAGAAAGCAGAAATATCTGGCTTCAGCCGTGGATGTATGCATTTCTTTTGTTTACACAAAGCAAATAACAATAGGTGTATTGAAATGTTTAACACAATATTTATAATTTTTAAACAATTGCAGTTACATTTACGTAGAATAAAGAATTTGTTATGTACTATACCTCGACTCGAATTGTGAGATTGTATTCCTTGTTCGTCTCGAAGTCCAAAGGATGATTTACTTTTATATCTTAAAAATGTAAAACAAAAAGTTGACAATCTTTTCGAATCATGTGATTAATAGTCATGTAATTAAGTCACTGAATATTGGATTACCTGCCCAAGTGAAGCCACTGTCCTGCCGTTGTTCTTTAAAAAAAATTAATTGTTGTTTGTCTTGCCTCTTCTTCGTAAAGTTATGGATATGACAGAATTACTTACGCAAATAGAATGTGTCATATTTGTTGGTTTGAGCCGTAGATCCACGTATAAGTCGATAAAACACGACAGGATTTCCTTCTATACCCGAGCTGCAGGTTCATTAACAAAATTAGCATATTGACAAAACCCGAAAATCCGGAAAAAATATTGGGGACTGAAGAAGAAAGAATATAAGTAGTAAAAAAATAAAATTATTTCATGGAAAATTCGTCCGTCGGATATTTATCTACAGAAAAACCGTTGAGTAGAATTTTGAACAGTACAGAGAAGGACGAAGACAAAACGGACAAGAGGCATTCAGATTATTTGTAGACTGAGACTACGGGACAAAAAATTCATTCAATGCATCTCATGACATTTTGTACATGTCACATTCACATTTCTACTTCTAGTAGTCAACACTTTGGTAATCAAAAATCCCGAGCAATACTTTGTATGGCTTGCTCAAACGGGCAAAAATACCAAGTGGACCAAAATTAAGCGTATTCCGTTTAACGGAATCCAATCAAAATTGTCAGACGAAATCTCAAAAAGTGAGATTTGTCAAAAATACGGATATTCCCCAAAAAAACCCGTACCCATGCACTGTCATCCACTGACAAAACTTGGCCTGAGAGAAGGGCAAGTCTTTCAAAAATATGGTAGACTCACTATGACTAGGCTATGTAAAATCTATATTTGTGATGCATTCAATCGGATCATGCATGCCTTCTAGTAAATCTATAAATATTATTAAAAGCAGGACCATAACATACTAACCAGACACTACATATACAAAATTAGTGTACTGCACTAATTGGGCAAAAGTTCACAAACACATTCACATGAAAATTTACAATAATTTTCACTTGTACATATTTCCCACGTCGAATATTCAACTGCAACAAAATTGCTGAAACGCTCAAAATTGTTTCAGGTCCAGTCGAAAAATTCATAGGATACAAAAATCCGCCTTATTCTATGTAAAATGAGGTACAAAAATCCACTATAGTTTTCTAATTACAAAAAGGTTTTACAAAAATGTTTTCACTAAATTCTAAAAATCATCGTGCCCACATGTTTATGATGAACAGGCAAACAACCGCATTCTTCCCAAAATGTACACTACGTCATTGTACGTTCGACTAATTTATCTTGGAAACAGCACAGGACAGAGCATTACTCAATCACGAGTATGGCAAACAGTGTCAGAATGTCCAGCGAAATGACAACTAACAATGAGAAAGTGAGTCAACAAATAAATTTTGTCTAGCGTTCATAAGTCTCACAGTCAAATCAGAATAGAAAATTATGACAAAGCGTGTCAAATATGGGTGTCCTGAGGTTTGTAGACTGAATTATTGATGATGGATTTGGACCGACCTGGCTTTCACAGATATTACTTTTGCGCCCACTGGCATATTCTCCTTGACGTGGACTGGACCATAGACCACTTGATCCCAAACGGGTGGCTTCAGAATTTACACGAAATAATGAAATTCAGAGGTTAGCACGTTATTTTATATTCATCAATTTTCCGGGGGCAAAATGCCCTCGGTTAAAAAGTTCATTAAAAAGTCCACGGTCAAAAAGAAGACAGATGCACTCAAAAATTTGTGATGGCTTCTGTCCATTGTTGTGAACAGTACTGACTGAAATGAAAATTCTGGAGAAATTTTTGAGACCTGATTTTGTCTGTCGACGACGTCAATTTGCACTTCGACCGTCCGGGAGAGCGGAGGGAATCCTTTGTCTTGAGCGACTGCGTCAAGTCGGTATGTTTCTCGCTATAATTCGCAGCGTTATTAATATAACAGTGATTCCATTAATTATATATAAATCATAATCACGGCTTCAACAATAATAATAAGATCCCAACATTAAATACGTAAATATATGTCAATAATTTGCTTGCTAGAGCTGCTTTAATTAACCGGTACACAGGTGCTTGTGCAGTACATCGTAAATATGTGCGAAAGCCAATTTTACAGGTGCATTTAGCTGAGGGTACAAGTTGTGTTATATTTTTCCTAATTTGGTGCAACTGGTGATGTGATTCGAGTGAAATTGTGTATTTGTGTGATATAGTGCTTTCAAATATTTAATTACCTACTGCAATGTGAATGAATACCCGAGCAGTTTACTTGACTGAGCTTCACATGAAAACGCCACGTGAAAACAGTGCATCGGCAATATTAACCCCAAGTTGATTATATGGAATATTAACGCCAGTAAGTTGATACTTTACGCAGTCACTGAAAAGTGGGTCGAGGAATAAATAGGCTTGATTGGACAGAAGTGTAAGGTTTTAAATGAGAGTAGGACAAAGTAGATATGGGGATGATTAAGGAATAGATAATTAAGTAAGAGATGAAGACGAAGACATGGTACGCCACATGGCTGGAGTTATGTACAACCAACAAACATTACCTAGCTTTAACTGAAGTCACAACAGTCCCTACAGTGACATTTTCCCGAACAAAAATCGGTCCATAACCGGTGGTAGAGTCCCACAAGGGTGGCTTATTATTTCTATCGACAACGTCAAGTTCCACCTCCACAACAGCGTACAAGGGTTCGTCTCCGCGGTCTGACGCCTGCACTTGCAGACGATACTTTTCACGCTGATAAAAATCACGTGAAAAAATTCAAGTAAAAAATTCATTTACAAATTACAAAATTTTCATAATCCCCAATTGCACACTGTTTAGCAATTGGCAGTCAAAAATATTAGGTACAAAATTGGTACTCTCAAAAACTAGGCTACATTTCATATACCTAAGGTCATTCCACATTCTTCAATACACGTATTCTTTGGAACACGGTCCAAAAAATAGTCCACATTCACAATACATTTCTAATTCTAATGTTCTCGTCTAAAAATGACAACGAGCAAAATTTATGTAGAAATCTAATTTCTAGCCTCAAAAATACTTTGCTATTTCGTAAAAAACCGTTTCGAGAAATTGGCTCGATAACGCATTCAATGGCACATTTGCTGCATAGGCAAGCAGTGTCCATCATCAAAATTGAATTGATGGACGTTCTAAAAATCTTACAAAACTACCACGTAAGCATTCCATTCAAAGCGAAAAATAATTATAATACAAAAGTTAATACGATAAGTAGTGGCGTTACCAATCTGTGAATCTTACATTAAGGCAGGCCTTCAGGTCCAAGTATTACAAATGAAACCGATCGAAAAAGATAGATTCGAATTAGACATCAATTAAGGTCCATTGTTGTGTAGTAAAAAGAATGTAAATAATTTAAAGCAAATGCAGCAAAGACACAAAATGTCACAAAAATTAATTGTAACACGAGCAAAATTTTTGTTAGTTCGGTAATCATGCGGTTTTGTTAAATAACCATGCTCTTGTATTATTAGGCCGACAAGGGCTTTGGTAAATTAAAACTCCATGCAACTTCAAAAATCACTCTTTTAGAAGCAATTTACCTTGTACGCTTGTGTATAGGAACGACTTTTTAGATTGATAATTAGTTTTTGGCTAGAAACTTATCGCAGGGAGTAAAAAGAAGAGCGCGGATCTTAATTAATATGGTAAATTGGCGACATCAATAGAATTTCGGATTAAGAATAGACATTGTTGTGCAGACTTATGCTGAAAATGTGATGGAATTAAGAAACAAGTCTAGCTGTGCATTTTAAGCGAATTGGCATAATAACGAAATGCATTTTACAAGTATAGCACCTTCACCTGATTTGATTCCCACTACCCAGCACCTCAAGAGTTATGAATGATAAGCCAAATATTTTAATAATGACTTTCACCACCCTAACTTTTACTAATTCCAAACTTCCAAAGTGAAAATTGTTGGTTTTAAATTCAAATGCTCCTGAACTTTTTTGTTTGTCATTATGTGTACATCTGAGCTATCCATATTTCAACCACCCTGATCCTAACCTTCAATTTTAATGTTCAAAACAATAACTGGTGTATAAGACGCTTACGTCTAGTGGCTTTTTAAGAATTATCCATCCAGACTCTTGCTGAATTTCAAAATATTCCAAGTCAAGAAGGATTTGAGGGTGCAGACAATGAGTACACAATGGCACCATTGTTATCTGCATCTTCATCAGAGGCGGAGACTCGGAGAATGTTACTCATCACACCCGTATCCTGTTTCACATTTTCAATATACTTCTGGCGATCAAAAAGAGGAGGATTATCTGTAACAGATTAATAAATGTTTATTATTTTAAATTCTCAAATTATTTAGATGCTAATTCCCATTCCTGTGCCATACCATTGACATCTTCGATTTCAACTGTAAACGAGCAGACACCTTCCAGTGGGGGGTCGCCATGATCTGTAGCTTTGACAGTGACTGAAACAAATTTTCCGTCGTCTCCTTCTCGATCAAAAACCTACATATGACAAAAATTTTATTATAGATGTTCTACAATGTTGGAAAGGGTTCTAAATCACCTTGTTAGTGAAAACTTCGCCAGTCTCCTCATTAACCGTAAACTTGACTCCTTTTTGATGTGGTTGCCGGACAATGGAATATTTAACTATAAACAATAAAACCAAGCCAAGTTAAATTAAAGAAAAGATGCGCTAATAACTCACTTCACGCAGTCTTCTTCTTGTCAAGTATGCATCTTTTAATTACTCTTATTTTACAGGCACAAACGATTTTCTTTTTTCTTTACCTTGTCCATTGACGCCTTTGTCTTCGTCTGTAGCATGAACTTTTACAACTGGTGTTCCATTCGGGGCGCCTTCAAGAACCTTTGGAGAATAGTTGGAGCATTCGGTGAAGATTGGCCGTTCTATTAAAAAAAAAGATATTATTGAACGTGTCCGAGGTTCCTAAAACATTCTGCATTGAAATCTTACTGTCATTAACATCCGTG
>JAAXNX010000190.1:0-40239 GCA_036491905.1 Folsomia manolachei
TTTTGACAAAAATTTTCCTAGGTCAGCGAAAAGCGTTGCTTTAATTATTTATTAAATTCTTAGATTTGAAAAGCAATTATTTTCAATCCATTTGGTGGAGTCAGCGCTAAGCCCTACTTCATGGGAAGTAAGTTAATTTTTTTGAGTAAATTGAGAGTTAGGAAGTGACAAATTGTTACAATTGAATTTTGTTGTGGCAGAAGACAAAGTCATCCGGGAAGCCTGGCTAACCTCTGGGCATGAGGTGAAGAATACTTTTACCCAGACAGACTGTCCAAATCAACCATTTTTGTTCGAAACGGACGATGAAGTTGTGATAAATCTTGATGAAATGCGGGTGGTGGATGGTTTGGACACTCTACCAAATCCAGGAAAAAGTCTGTTGCCAAATGAGACAATTCTTACGTTGTTTAAAACCGGGGCTCTGTACACATTGGACGAACTGACCGGCGCCACATTCAGGGACAAGCAACGTCAGGATGCGGATACTGCTAGAGAGTTTGGTACGATTTATTTTTAAATTATCCAAAGAAAGTGGTACTGGTTTAATATTTATGAAATTAACTGTAGGTGCCGCCGTTCGGAAGTTGAGGACTGGCCAAGAAATCACGGCGTCAGAAACAAGTAGCATAAACGCCGTTGGTAACCACTGGGGTTCAGGATTTGTACACCATGCTCTATGTCGCTTTGGGGATGTTGGGGTTCATAGTAGTTGCAATCTGTGTTTTCCTTGTGACCTACCACTGGGTTCCAATTATTGATTTTTTCAAAAGGATGGGAAGATGTGTTAAGATGCTCTGCGGCTGCAGAGGTGAAGCAGAGCAAGGCACTAATGCTCAACAGAACCAGCAGCAAGTGAACGTTTATGTTGATAGAGCTCCTCCACAAGGCACTTCCGACGACTTACGACCTACAGCTCCTCCCGACAGCACCTCCTGGCACTTCCTCCTGCTGCTTCTGTATCAAACATGAATGACCTACCGGAGGACGTGGTAAATTCCAGGTTGTATCCAACTTTGCCGGAGGTTAATTCTAGGTTGTATCCGACTTTGCCGGAGGTTAATTCCACGTTGTATCCGAGCTTGCCGAAGTAGAAGTTGAAAGTGCATGCACACAATAAAGCAAATAAAGCTTTTCTGGTATCCATTTTCAATGGCTTGTCGCTGATTAAATTGCTGAGCATGCAATTAAATTTTAGAAATGCCTTTATTAAGGCTGAAGCTTGGTGCTGATTTAAAAATGCTGTGTTGCTGAACACAAAAAGCAACGAACATTAGAATTATAGTTGAAGTTAGATAAATTACTGTGCAAGCTTGTCGCTGACACAATTTTTTAATGTTTATGAACAATTGGAATGTAATAGGTTTCAATTAATTTTCACAGAAGTAGGGCTTAGCGCTGACTCCACCAAATGGATTGAAAATAATTGCTTTTCAAATCTAAGAATTTAATAAATAATTAAAGCAACGCTTTTCGCTGACCTAGGAAAATTTTTGTCAAAAATCCAACTAAAAATGCAGCTCGAAAGCATTGTTATCTGTTTGAAGACGTGGCTTTGTCAGTAATCTTGATGCAAATTTTGTTATTCGTATGCAATTCCCATACTACAAGCGGCATTGGATAATGAAATTCAGCTTAGCGCTGATGCTTATAATGTAAGTCATATAATGTTTTTAATAAATATCTTATTCACAAAATATAAAATTTTTTTACTGGGAAATATTTTTTTATAAATGGGAATGTATTTTGTAATAATACTTGTTGTCCATAAAGTAGAAATAAATATTTTCCTTGTATCTCCGCTCTATCTTCATATATTTATTGAATTGTGAGGTTTAAAAAAGTAAATAAGTCAGTAGTAATATGTACAAGCAATACAATGAATATAACAAAAAATATAAAAAAGTTCCAAAAAAACTTGCACCCACACCGGGAATCGAAGCCCTGACACCGTGCTGACAGACTGCACTCCTAACCACCACGCTAGCCAGACATGTTGGAGTGAGCTACCCAACAGGACTTAGTCTATCATCCAGCACTGGAGAAGTGCTAAATAATTTGCAGATTTGCTGATGGAAAGAAAACCAACCTTCTCCTGCTGCTAAGCAAGGAGATTTGGNCTAAATAATTTGCAGATTTGCTGATGGAAAGAAAACCAACCTTCTCCTGCTGCTAAGCAAGGAGATTTGGTTGGTCGCATCAACTACTAGAGATGGGGTAAAAGTGGCGAAAAAAATTCTTGAGGAAGGGAAAAGCAACTTTCTCCTCTTGCCTAACCTTCTTTTAGCAATGTGTCATAATCGCAGACATTTACAATTTTCCAGGAATGAAAAGTTTCCTAGAATATTTCATTACTTGTGTTTTGTACAACTCAATGTTTGTACTTTATAGCCCAATATTTAATTTTTAGTACTCAATTTCAGTAAAGATTTTGCTTTCATGTTTCCTTTTTTGGTCCTTTTTTGGTAATTTGAATCTGGAAATTTCAATTTTGGTGCATACAGAAACACAATTTGCTATTTTAATAACTCGAGTAAAACAAAAAATAGACCCAGAGCTACTTGATTAACCTTCCACTGTAAAAAACAGTTGGCAAAGATGCAGTTTCGGTTTTGTTCAATTGAAACTTTTTGTTTAAAAAGTAAGTATTTCTGAAAAAGTCAAAGCAAGCATCACGTAGATTTTAATTGAATTGAAAGAGTCTGTGTTCAAAAGAATATTTTCAATTGCCTGTGTGTTATAATTACACAAGTAAAAACAAATGATTAATTGATATTTGCATGGCACGCCGCTCAAAAAAAATTGAGAAAACTACTAATTAACACGAGCCAATTGATTAGAATCGATAGTCAAAATGTTGGTTTTGTCTCAAAAGTAAAAATTAGAACCCGTGATATACCCTCGCAGTCGGTGGGAAGTGTTATTCATTAAAATAGGAAAATAATGTGAGTAACTTGAGACTTTTTCTTTTCAGTAATAGGAAAAGATCATTAACTCCTAGTAAGCTTGACAATCTACCTCCATCCAAGCTATAATAGAGCACAGTCAGTACAAGAACCGTCAAATATGAACGATTTGGTTTGTTTGTTTGTCAGTGAAAGTAATTCATGAGACTCTTTACTTGGTTAACTATGTTTGCTACTCACTCTGTTTTTGCAACTAGTCCGATATGAACTTGATGTAGCCTTCATCATTAAATGGAACAATGGTAGTTTAATTAAAAACTCCAGGACCGGTGGGTGAGGAGGACGGAGGGGAAGAAGAAAGTAAGAGAAAAGCTGGAATTAAAAAGTAGAAAGAGAGAGAGACCCAGCCAGCTGTCCTTAATGAAATGCATATTAAGTGGGTGGGTAGAGAAATAATAGCAAGTAAGTAGCATCACGTTCATTAAAATGACATAAATGCTCATCGTCCTCTTCTTTCCTTATACTTTCCAGTTTTTGCCCCTTAATGCGAATGACTCCTAGTTACCACACTTGTCCTTTCTCTCGGACTTTTCAATTAAACAAGAGTTTTCTTGGGACAGATATATGACGGAATATGATACGGAATGGGTGCAGTATGAATTTCAACCTATGAAATGAACCACCATTTCAACCCAACAATTCCTTTTGGATGAGAGCGAGAAGAAGACGCAAGGAAAAAAATGCTTCCTTCTTCATTTCCTTCGAATTTCCCCCACGCGGTCTATCTCTTTTAATTAACAGCTCAGTACATATAATACTAAGAGAAATGGAGGGAGGAAGACAGAAATGGGGTCCAAGATTGAAAAAATCATCCGTGAAATATCAACTTTCTTCATACATTTATTAATATCCAGCTAACAGCATTGCACGCTATGACCACCTAATTCGGGGAGGCAGGCAAAACGGGACAAACTCTTGTCTTTGTTGTAATTGAGTCACGTACTGAAAATGGGTGGGTGGGTTGGCAGGCAGTCGAAATAGTCAGGACTCAAGGAATTCAACAACATCATCATGACACTTTTTCGTGTTCATTCTGTAAAGTGAATTTTTTAATGCCGTCACTAATAAATTGTGGACATATCCGATTTCATAATTTAAGGCAGTTTCCTTTCACCCACATTCAGAGAGACGCGCATTACTATCACAATTACTTCAGATAAATTAAACATTTTGGTCATCTTCATTAGAATGGGTGCAGGAAATGACGCTACAAAGTCAGGAAAACAGAGAATGGTTGGTTGACTAGTGGATGGAATGCATGTTTGCTCAGCTTAATCTTCATGTGAGCAAATATGTGTGTGAATGTGTGGAGAAATCCGGATAAATAGTTGCAGATTAGGATCTGTTGTTGTACATTGTACTCTCATCTCGTAATCGTAATGATGTTTCCAGTGACTGTGGTTTGCTTGTTGGTTCTTGGCCCAGAAGTGTTACTGCTACCCTCAGTCTCTGCCACTTACAGTAAAGTAAAGTAATGCAATGAACGCCTGCACGTCACATTGATCCCCGTGGTGCACTAGTCTCTTGGTATCTCATATAGTTACATGTTAAGTGTAATTGACTCCTAAACGCTGAGCTGATAAGTTTCCCTGAAGCATTTCTCACCAAATGAGATGAGATAGAATCCGTACAATTTGATAATCTCTGGTTATACGTTACATATCGGGTTAAAAACCAGTAAACAAACAATCCCATTAAAAGTGTTGTAGTCTGTTGATAATCTACATCATTGTTGTAATCTGTTTGAGTAATATTTTGCTAGAAAATAGTAGACAACAATTTCGCAGTAGACAACTGGACCCTTCACGCCCTTAACGGTTTTAATGTCGTTTATGTGTTGTATGCAGGCCCGTCGAAATTCTACAATTATACTTATTTTCTTATTTCTGAGGACAGAAAAAATAACCGAGTAGGATTCTGTCACTTGTTAAACAAAACGGGAAGCAAATCAATTTATTGCTTTTAATCATTGTCGTCTAATCATCATTAGTTAAATTCTGAAACGTACTAGTTATATGTGTTTACCCTAAGTTATCTGTTTGGTGGAATGTTTTTGAATGGTATGTGACTCAAGTGTTTGTTTGTTTTACAATATCATTTTAGTCCTTGAGAACACTCACTCATTCTGTATGGTTGAGACTAAGTACAGTGTAGTCACACATCTCGTATATAGTTGCTATCAACGCATGTAATTTTAGTTTACAGATAAAATGCTCACTTGTCGAAATCAATGGACCGAAAGAACTGACATCCGTTCAACAACCTACGAAGGGTCATGGTCAGTTAGTTAAGCAATGTGATCATTTTATCTCCAAATACCACTCATTATTGTCAACTAGCTTAGGAATCATTGGTTATTGTCAAAGTAAAGACACTGTCATATTAACAGCCAGCTTTAGAACAATCTTATGCCTAGTTGCATGTCAATACTAATACTGACATAAAAAGCAAAAATGAACACGAAATTTCAATTATAGTTTTTTGACTCATTGAAATGTAACGGTTTGCCATTCAATATTGAACACCGTCCTTTTTGATTAATCGACATAATGTGCAAAAAATTAAACTAGGTTTTCATAATGTAGTTATGCAATCTTGCTTGCATTTGCTAATTTTATTCTTTCTTACTGGAGAAAATAAAAATTAGAGAGTGAGACACACACCCGCAGATTAGCCGGAGCAGATATGTCCTAAAATTGTAGTTCAGAGAAAGAACCCTGATTTATTTCATCTCCATCTGTAAATGTTCTTGGGGTTGTTTGTACCCTAGTTAGCAGTCAGTTGAGTTAAATTGACTTGACTTGATTTGGCTAAGGACACTTTATTTACAAAGAGCGGAAAACAGGGAGGAAAAACAAGTTGGCTGTTGATGATGCTGTTAGTTAGTTGGTATACATAACATCATGAGAACGAGGTGCCAAGTGGTTGTTGAGAAGGAAAGTGTGTATCTAAACAAGAAGCAAGTTGTGCCCGTAACGCAAGCGCTGGTTGGGTGGACTGGACAAATACGGAATTCAACGGGGTTTTATTGTCGATTCAGAATTGTAGATTGTAGCATTTAGTAACACGTTGCTGGGGTCCTTTGCTACTCTCTTTTCTGTTCCCTTGTTACTCTTACATTTCCTATTTTTGGTGAGTGCCGGTTTGTTCTGTCAGCTCTGGATTCACTTGCCCTCTGCATCCGATCCGGGTTGTTCTTTCTCTGCCAGAGCTCTCTCAACTAAAACCGAAACTGATCTGCTTGCCTCCAACTTGTTCTTCTCATTCCTTTTGCCAAACCAACAGACTCAGTTGTACTTCACTAATTAATCTCGTTATTGACTTGACTTGACTTATCGGGGCAGAGGAAGGAAAAGTAGGGAAAGAGTTTGTAATATGTCACAAGTTATTGGTTTAAATCAGTGACAACAATAATACATCTGTATACCGCACTAATTATTTGGAAATTAACAAAGCGACCAACAATACGAAAACAAAAAACTTTTTTCGTCAACATTTTCATAACTTGTGGTTGTGGTCAGCACTCTTCAACATACATAAAACCAGCGTAATTCGTCACTTTATCCGACCTGTCGCACCATCGTACGAACTGCTAATTGAGTGTTTAAGTACCTTATTTGGATTCCCGTTAACATCAAACAGAACATCACACTAACAAAACAGCAGGGAGCTTACCAAACCAACCCGTTTACACAGAGAGAAAGTTGAGACAGTTTGCTTGTGTAGTGCGATTCTGGTGCGGAAGAAAAAGCTATTTTTCTAGCACCACGTCTGCTCGTTGTTGACTACTATTCAATTCTTCTTCAGAAAAATACCTTCTCGATTCATTAAACGTGCCATCACTCAAGGCATCATCAGAAACTAAACCGAAACAGAGGAGAACTGGAGATGAGACAACTTTTTTGCAACTTTGGAATCAAGAAGAGAAAAGTCTCAAGTAAAACGAGGTTGTAGTGAATTCAACATTCGTTATTCAATCAGGAACAAGAGACATCATCTTTTACGAAACTTGTTTGTTTCTCACAACTGCTGTTTCTACTTTTTGCCGATTTCTCCTTTGCTGTTAAGCAACTGCACTTTTCACCACATCCCGTCTCAAGAATCTCAATTTATCCATTCAGTCAACTCGACTTCACAACACATAATTGGTGAGTGAGCACACAGCATCTAAAATGTGGGTGGCATCCTTTTTTGTTCATGGTAAAGCAAAATAAAATGGCAAATTAATATTTAAAAGTAACAAAAGTATTCATGTTGAGAGCAAACGGAATGCACATAATTTCAGAACTTTTACTGTACTTTCACTATTAACCCCAATTTGAGATGATTTAAAGAAATTACTAGTATAAATAAATGAAGGACAGGTTAACTTCTTAAAATTTTACAAACTAGGAGTCATCATATACATGCACTTAAATAGGGTGAAAGTGCCCAAGTATGGAGCAGTAGGTTACATTTATCATTAGCATGTGTACTAGACAAATAGTCCGGTTAGAAAAATAGAAAACACGAAGAAAAGCAAAACAACAAAACAAAGAAAGAATGTGGTGGCTGGGCGAGAAGAAGGAATGCACATAATTTCAGAACTTTTACTGTACTTTCACTATTAACCCCAATTTGAGATGATTTAAAGAAATTACTAGTATAAATAAATGAAGGACAGGTTAACTTTTTAAAATTTTACAAACTAGGAGTCATCATATACATGCACTTTAATAGGGTGAAAGTGGCCAAGTATGGAGCAGTAGATTACATTTATCATTAGCATGTGTACTAGACAAATAGTCCGGTTAGAAAAATAGAAAACACGAAGAAAAGCAAAACAACAAAACAAAGAAAGAATGTGGTGGCTGGGCGAGAAGAATTGCAGAGGTGTTTTAAAATATTAGAGAAAGGAGTACAATAACTGACGGGGTGGCTGACTAAGGTTTATGTATTTGGGATGGTGGTATGTACGTTATTTGGCGGAAGGAAGAAAAAGGATGTGGATGAGGTGGTTATGATGATGAGTGAAGAATGAGAGAGGGGACAAAAATGGTCTTAAATCCAATCTCATAATGGATTCTCCAGTCGTCTACACTGATTGCATGTCATTAGTGGTCGATTCTCTTTCCTTCCCTTGATTATTTTACTCCATCCAAAGAGAGAGAGAGAGAGAGACAGCCAATCTCATTTCTTTGGAGGAGCGGTATAAATGCATCATCAGTTGACTTATCAAGCAGTCTATTTGTCCTCACGAACGACACCAAACCAAACCAACCAACCACCTAACCAAGTACTTTACTGGAGCTAATACTCCATTTCCAGGGTGTCCTTACTTAGATTAGATAGATCCCCAGTCAGTTAGTTTGCTCCTTCATTCGTTCATTCTCAACATCCGGGGAGGAAAGTTCCTCTCGCCTTTCCCCGTGCGTAGCCCATTCTTGTCTACATATTTAGTTGGCATCCGCTCTCAAATTCATGGCTTTACTCTCAACTCAACAGCAAAATCCCGGTCTATAGACTAATCTCGTCGTTCGAGGTGAAAATAACAAATTTATTTAAAGTCTTCCACAATTTTCTCAAACTTGTTAAATTTAAGCCGGTGAGATTCATTTCATTTTCGAACCTATCCGGATTATGTACAGAGAGGGATGGGTCGAGCTAGAAAAAAATCTCACTAGAATTCCTTTCTCGGCATCGGCTCAACACATTCTATTGTCTCAAATGGGATGCAAAAATCGGTAAATTCCGTATTGAGCGAATGTTGAGGTGAATTTGGAAAGAATGAACTATAATTATATGGCTAATTGTCGCACGCTGTTTCAAGTTCTCTCCAACCTATGCACCTTACTGACCTTACACGTATACGGACAACTTGTTCAGTAATTCACCATGTATATCACTTTCTCCAAGAATCAATGGCTAGTTATAGTGATCACCATTATTACTATTCTGGTGGTATCATACTTTCACCACACTGATAGTTAATGAATTTGTTCAGCTTTAATTTTAACTGTATTCCCGGAACTTTGAGTGGATTTTCTTTTTTAAAGAATCTTCCATCATCTTTTCTTAGATAACTATTATCCCCAAAATGTGACGCTTTTAGCAGTTTGACTAAAAGTGGATCTTAAACTTAAGCAGAGAGAAAGTATGCACCGACATATTTAAGCTAAACATAATAATTTGTAGGCATGGTTAAGAAAGTGGGAAGGGGTTCAATAATAATTTGTTTGCTTCCTATTTTCCCCGCATCTCTTTCAACTTATTAATTAGTTCCCTTGTCTCATCTCATCCTAGCCAAGTTTAGAAGACTCATTTACGCTCACTTTGGAATTCTCATCACATTGAATCTCGTGCCTGACTGAGCAATGACTAATCACTGAAATTGACCAGATTTTACCCCTGCCTGCCTTGAATCTGACTGGGAGATTTACCAAACCAAACCAAAACTAAATTCAACTAGACTCAACTCAACCAGCCAACCTCTGCTTAAATAAATCCAACCATCAATCAACCTGACATTAGCAATCAGCCTCCGTCCTTCGTCTAATGCTCAATGCATGTATCATCCAAATTATTATTTCTCTTTCCCCACCTAAAACCACTAACTACCACTACTACCTTCAGCCACACTGTATGTCATGTCATTCTCCTCTAACGCTTCCATGTATACTCTTTCCCTTACAAATTACTAATCAGTGCAACTCGTTAGATTCAACCACAAAACCAATAACAAACTAACAACTTCAATATAGCCACTTGTCCTATAATCATTAGTCGGCAGAGAGTATTTTCAGTAGCTGAGCTTTCAATTTTCTCCCTAATTTTACCAGGATTTGATTTCGATACCAGCACTTTTTATTTTGAGATTAAATCACTTGAGATCACAGAGTACATTGAATTACGACTCAATTTTTCAACAAAGTAAAAAATTGAATCAATGCTTCACTGTTATTATCTGATTATTATCATTATAATCATTATTGGAGAACATGTTCAAAATTCTGTCTGATTGACAAGAGGAACCTTTTTATTGTGGTGCTGGTGGTTTTCTAACAAATTGTTTGTTATTTACCAGCTTTCTCCTATTTTATGTATTTATCCCCGTTTCGTAGCTAGTAGCTCGATCTCCTTTTAGTTAGTGGACAAAGTGGAACAGAGAAGTTTTTAACGATGAGAGGATGATATGGAGGGCTCCTAATGATTGTCAATTTTCAACTAGCCTCCAGCATTTCTCAGTTTCAGATCGTTATTTGCGTTTCAACTCGAAAGGAAAAAAGCGACCCATGACAACTGCCCACCCAACTAACTGTCCATTCCATCCATCTTGATACATGGTCAGCTCATCATTTAAATATTCTAGTTGAGAGTTGGACACTGGACACAACATCTCGTTATTTTGGTGCAGTCTGTTTCATCCAATTTGCAAATGGTGTAGCTGCATGGTTATCTCTGCAGTCTTTATGCACTAACATGATAAGAACAGGTTGGCTGGTCACTAGTACCGCTCTACTCTCCCTATTTCCGGATTGTTCCTCTGTCACAAAAAGGGTGCTTGAATTTCCAAGGATAGAGGGAGACGATGAAGTGCAGTGTATGATGTGGTTTGGTTGGTTCCTTGACAAGATGGGTGGGTTGGGATTGTCGGATCAAATGGAGACGGACATTGTCCAGTCAGCGACTAAATTCAACTCTGCAAAAATTATTCGTCAGTGTCAAAGGAGGTAGCCGATCTGCCATAATGAAGATATTATACAAGGAACTGACAACTAGGATGCTTTCACTCAATCAGATATTTCAGGGAAGTTTGAGCGAAGATAAACTTTATTTTAACGTTTCGAATAATATCATGATGGATTTTACACGCCAAGACTCCTTGACAAACAATCCTATGTAGCATTTCAAGAAAAATGTCAAATTTGCATGGAAAATTAAACAAAATCATATACAAACTCGTTCCGTTTAAGATGAACTTTGAACAGAAACTTTCTTCTCTACAAACGTCAAGAGAAAGTAATGTGCACCAATAACTATTCGTCCCCAACCAGTACTACGAAGATACTAATTATCCCACCAAACACAAACAATTTATAGAAATCTGTACACCAGTTGAAAGTTGCAATAACCGCAGATTCATAGGCACGGGTTAATATGGGGTTAGTAAATTAGTTTGTATACTGGTTTGGCCTATGGTCGGACATGCATGGACGTTTTACTTCTAACTCTGAGTTACGAGGCAAAGTAAATGACGCAAAGCAACGGAGGAGACGAGTGAACCATTTTTGTTTGTTATTGGTCGAGTTAGTTGGTTAGTTTAGTGGTTTGGTGGTTATGGAACGTGTCCTGCTGCTGGTGCAGAGTGTGCTTCTAACGATACAGTTAATTCTGAAAGATAACGGATTTTGAAGCAGTAGCACAGTCGTCCCCGGTCGTGTCCTTCTTCATATAATGCCAAAATAAGGGAAATAGTAGGATGGTCTATTTGCGAGTAATTCTGGTTGATCAGTTATGAAGTCTCATTGGCCTGGGATGGTGTGGGTCTGAACTGTTTTCTCTTCTGCAGAGAGAGAGAGAGAGTAGACTCAGATTATACGTGATAAATAAAGGAGATAGAAAATATTAATTATAATTGTATCATGGACAATGTTATTTATGACGTTGTTTTATAGTATTATGAGACTGATACTCTTCGGCACGGTCCTTTTCCTCGTTCAACCAACTAACAAACCAACTTTTCTCTCTCTCTCTTCTATTATTATATGTATTATAACTATACGGAATAATAATTAATGCAATGACACTGTCTCTCCCTCCTCTTCCAGTCCAAACTCCTAACCAAGCCAAACAAGTGACAAAGATTCAAACTTTCAACCAACCATTCCCGTTTTGTATTTTAACTCTTCTTCTTCCTCCCCTCACTTCAATGCTGTTACTTACTTATTACATTAAATTAAGCCGCTCTTGCTGGCTTCCTGCATCAGCCGCACTTACTCACTTTCCTTATTTTGATGTATCTCCACTTTATTTCACTGGATGATGTATTTTGCATTGTACTGTGCTTCTAAAGACTTTGTTTGCTTAAAAACTGGCCATTGTTGTGCTTCATGTCTCTCGGTTATACACTCACTCATTCATATTTGCATTTGAGAAAGACCCTTAAGTTCAGTAAGTGGCTGGGTGAAAGGGATCGGTGGTGTCAGTTACGAAAATTTGTGTTTGCAACGAGCAAGTTATGTCGTTCGGTGGAATTATCTTCTTGAATTTAATCATCAATTGGGATGTGGTGTGTTAAGATTAAAGTAATCTCGTCAGACTGGGTCACAGATTCACTAATTATCATGAATTTAGTGCATACTTGTTAGTATGTATGCGTGTGTGAAGTTATCTTAAGGGTTAGTGGTGGTACAGTGAATTATGCTCTTGTGGAGAAAATAACATTATGAACTATGATACCTTGTTCAATCTCATACAGTTACTTGGTTGGGAATAATTGTCTCTGACAATGAGCCACAATATTAATGTTAGGGTTATACACATACTTTGCTGAGTTCCTCGGGTCATTTTATACATCACCTATTACTGACAACTCAACTTTGAGAACAAAAGGTGGTTTGGGGAGGCGTTATTCACAACGATCAACTAAGATTCACAACGATACTACTCTTTTGTGCTCAACAACTGGGAAAACTTTTTGGGGAGAAAGCTAAATTACCCCAATTGTGGGGGTTATAGAATTCTGTAGTTATTCTGCTTCCTTTTGTCAGTTAACCCCCACGTGGAAGCTTTCTCTTACTCAAAAAGATATGCCAGGGCGTAGTAAGGCGTAGGCGTAGTAAGTATAGTAAATGATGACCTATTACTTATGTAGTGACCAAATATAATAGAAAGTTTAGAAATTCTTAAGCTTCCAAGTTACGAGTCAAAGAAAATTTTCCTTCAATTTGCAACTGTCTTTAAAAAAGGCTGATTGTACTCAAGATCAGTCCCAACATTGGGCGAAGTTGAACTGAAGGGAGAAATTCGTGGATATTATTTGAGCCGACTTTACTAAAGAACTTATTACAGTTGCCTGAAGGGGTAGAAATTTCTTAAAGGAAGCTGGCTGAGCTAGACGAAGAGGGACATTGCTATTAAAATGAAAAATTGTCCCACAAGGATTTGTGAAATACTTTTTCATCAGAGAAAGCTGTCTACCTAGAGAGAGAGAGGAAAGTCGAATTCATGAAGTCCTCTTTAAATGATGGCTCCATTACTAATGACAGGAAATAATTTAGCACCAGTAACACAACTCAGTTTTCCGATTCTCAATCTCATTCAGTCAGTCTTTTAGTAGGTTGACTTATGGGTGTAACTTGCGTCGAAGAAATAATCGTGATGGCCGATGAGAGAGCAATTGTAAAACTCCCCTTGACTGCTTTAAATTGTTACATTCTAAAAAGGAGTTCTTTTTCTGTACGTTATCAGGGTTAATAAAAACTAAGATCAGCAGTTGTTAGAAGGTAGTATGTGGTTACCCAATGTTAATAATATGTGCAAATTATGAATTTTTTGATCAACGTGATGTCCGCAATGCGTCGGAAACTACAAATAAAGAAGACTTGTTAATGGTCTATTTTTAGTTTAATCTGCTACATAAAGTAAGGACATAAAAGTCTTGTATTCTACAAGTATGTCCTGATATATTTTGTAATGTCCTGAATTTTTCTTCTTAAATTTTTCATTGTCACTTGAATCTGTCCTTCCAGAAAAACACGCACAGGAAAAATCAGAGCAAGTAGAGAGTTATCGGAGTTTGAAAAAAGCTGCTGAATTTGTCCGAAATAAAATTGGTAGGAGGGATTGTCTGCGGGTCATTTCGATGAAAAACCGATTCCGGTTTTATCGGGGGAACGAAAGGAAAGTGTAACAAGTTTGAGAAAATCCAGCCGCCACGAGTAACTCTGTCGTGTGCAAATCTTTGTGTCAAGACTACTCAATTATATGATTTTATCGCGAGTAAAATAGATGGGCAACTTTCTTTTCTTTCCTTTTCCCTGTTTCTTGGTTTCTCACATTCAGTCCAGACTGTACTTTCCTTTACCTTGGCTACAGTATCAACCTGCTAAAGGCCCTGACTGCCTCCTGCCGTCCATGGCATGGCAGAGTAAGCCAACTGTCACTTGGTTCTTTGATTCATCCACAATTCCATGACTTGACGAGAGACTTGGTTAGTCCGTGTATTCATTGGTAACTATACCGGCTTAAAGACAAAAGTCCCAAACAAAATTTGTAATTCTATTTGCAATACTTGTGAGGCAACTACTTTCCAAGAATGACTGACTCATATATTTCTGCACGACCTGGAGAAAGCAGGGTTGCATGAATTCGTCCTGAGTTGTTCTTGGTTTCTTACGAACAAGGAACGAATCCGTTGTAATACATACATACGACTTCTTGTAGGTGTTTGTAAAGAGTAAGTGCATGTTGAGGTGGAATTCCAAGTATATCTGGCTATTTATGAGAATTCACAATTCACGGAGAGGAAAGTGATCGCTTATAGAGTCAACTTAGTAGTGAAAGAGGTAGGTTGGATGTTATGTACATGTGTATGTTCACTATGGAGTACTGCCACCCACCAACCATCCAGCTCAACTGAACTGAACTGGATGGTGAAGTTGGAAAGAGCGACAAAAATCAACAATTTTTAACGCTATTCAACGCCAAAGAGCCAGATCCATTCTGGAATACCTTTCTTTACCTCTTTGCAGATTACAATCTCTATTGTACACAGAATGTCATTTTTGTAAAACCTTCAAAAAAGGAGCTCCGAATTCCAATTTCTTTCTCAAATCGATTATGCCGACCCCGTAGAGATTGTAGCCATTTTCCTTCCTTTAATTTTTCTCTTACGACTTGCTGCCCACAAATCTATGTACTTCAATGACCATTCATTCTTCTCCTTTTTCACCCAAACCTCTTCAAAGCATGTTTTCCATTCTATTCCGTACCCTGTCCTGCGTTTACTGAAGAGAACTTGGAAATCATGCCACCCTTTTTTTAGCCTCACACATTTTATTCTCATCTGATTTAGTAATTTCACTTGCAAGAAAATGACAAAACCATTACAAAATTTAGCTGTTGGCTTAAGCCACTTGTCGTATTTGAAAATCACCATACAAGATATGATATCCATGTGTTTTATTAATTTTACAGCTGCTTCTTCATGCAAGTGGAAATAATGAACCTAAAATCGGAGCCGAATTTGGAAATGTCCTCCAAAGAATGCGCCGGGTGTGGTAAAAAGATAACGGAAAGGTATGGTATTTTCACTATTAGCTGTTTTTTTACATCGTCGTCGTAAGTCCGTTGATGACATATTTATTCGTTTGGTTTAACCTCGATCTCAGGTACCTATTGAAAGCGCTGGACATGTTTTGGCATGAAGACTGTCTCAAATGCGGCTGTTGTGATTGCCGTCTAGGAGAAGTAGGTTCAACCCTGTATACAAAAGCCAATCTTATTTTGTGCAAGAGGGATTATCTACGCCTCTTTGGAAGCACTGGGTAAATATATATCTTAACAATATGCAGCTAATAATTTTTTTAACAGGAACTTGTTAAGCAATTATTGATTGCTAATATTTGCTCTCTTTTTAGCTATTGTGCGGCTTGTTCCAAAGTTATCCCCGCATTCGAAATGGTTATGAGAGCTCGCAACAATGTATATCATTTGGAATGCTTTGCTTGTCAACAGTGCAATCACAGGTGAGTTGAAGTGTAAATTAATACACCATTTCTTGACTTGTTTGTGAGAGTTTGTTATATACGCCGATTGCATGCCTACCAATTTCACCGTACGTTTTGAAGTAATTTCTTTTTCAACCATGAAAGAGACTGGTTTTTTGTAGAAAAAACATGAGGCCAAGTTTTATATTATGTCTCTACGTGCAATGGGCGAGCAGACAGCAATTAGAGATTGTGGCATAAATAAATATTTACATACATGGGGCTGGCTTGAAAAAAGAGCAAGGGAGAAAGGAAGGGGAACAAGGAATGGGGCACAGATTTTAGCGAGGAAATTAAAAAGGGCTAAATTTGATACTTATCATTTAATGAATCACGTGCAGGTGGTATTAGTTCAAGTCCAAACAACTTGAAATTTGGAACTGCTTACTTACAATTTGCATCATATTACTTTTTTTTACTGCACATTATTAATGTGCGCTTCATTCATCCAGTCACGACTACGGCTTGTGTATCCCTTAAACGCACAATGCATATGTTTGTAATAGCAATTGTTTGGATTGTGGTGGGACACAATTCTTTTCCTTTTCATTCACTTCTCCGTGTTGTCGACCACTTGTGTTTTTCTTCTTACAGTTGGTCCAAATTATGGGAAAGCAATTACATAAGTTCACCTACAAGTCATTACTCTTACCCTTCTGGGGTAAACATACTTTTCAATAAGAAAGCTATCCAAATTACTTCAAATCAGAGCCAATTTCAACACCATGTATTACTCCAAGCTGTCCCCTTTTACTTAAGCAAATCAGTCATAAGTCAGCCAGTTACTTTGCTCCCAGGTGTAGCTAAATTAACCCAAAACTTACTAATTGCTCAACAATCACGGTAAACTAAACATGGCAGGTGAGTGGAAAACGTGGACATGTATGCAAAAGTTTGACAACATTTCATTTTCATCGACTCAATGACTTTCTCCGGCGGATCTACATTATGATCATTAAACGGAAAATGACCATGACCAATTTTGTGCTATGAGTGTGCTTGAAGGTTGGACAGGGCATTTTAAGAGCTTGATTAAGTGGAGGTGAGGAGACAGATTTACTCACAAATTTACCCCAGCCGAAGCTGAGCCGGGCTCACCCTTGAATGAACTGTGGACGAGATTAATGGAACCGATAATGTGGGTGAAAGTTGGTTGAGTGTCCCATAAACAACGAGTTTTGATTTGATGACTGTTTGTTCTTTGTTGCCTGTTACTTATGAGTGAGGAAGGGTTTAAGTGGAATACAAAGTTAGAATGATTTCTAAAGCCTACTCTCGATCGCTTTATTGCGTGGCATATTCCATCCCAATTAAGCAAGTAGAAAAAATACACTCTAAGGTTTTGCCTCCTTCCGATTGTAGGGTGAGTAGGAAGGGTTAAGCCCTGTTGACTTGGTGGGGAATATGTACATATACAGTGTCGGTCAGTCTGATCGTTTTAGCCTATTGGTCCCTCTTTATGAAATCGCAATGTCTGTCTGTCTGTTGGTTCAATAACTTGAGAATGGTTTAAGTTAACCGCAAAGAATTTTCCTACAGTTCCAAGCACACATTGACATACTATACGGGTCCACGAAATGCAGACATCGTGCCGAAGTTTCACCCCTTGGTTACATTTGATTTATGTAACGTTTATTCAATTCTTTATTTCCAAACTTCGCCTGCCCTGATTTCCGTTTTGTTTAACTATAAAACTGGACAACCTTACGGGCTGATGATATGCTCCAGGCCCAAGAATAGTCAACGGGTTAAGTAAAATCTGTCGCATGCAATGTGTTGTTTGAAGAAAACTCTCAAATGACTTATTTTACTGCTTTTCATCAGTAATGGTTTGATAATGGATAGAATCGAGCATAATAGTTTAGAGGTTACGTCGCGTTTTTTGTTAGGTTGCCTTTAGAAGTCTAACCAGCACAACACATTACGTTAGTTGACTTATAATTGAGTGCCTATAATGCACAAGTGAATCAAAGGTCTTTGATTTTGTCCAAATACCAATTAAATTATTTTTTCTCTTTTTTTACTTTCTAACCAACTGCTTTCACCTGGTAGGAGGCAGATAATTTGGCAATATTTTATTTTACGAGTGGGTAATTAAATTGTCCAAAGTTTAAGTTGACTCTTGAAACATTGACATATGCCGTTGTTATCAAATATCTATTTTGACTTGAGTGTTTTCGTTTGCATGTTCATAGTGAATATAATACTTACGTACTTGAAATTATTGATTTTTTTCTTTTTAGATTTTGTGTAGGCGATCGCTTCTACCTGTGTGACAATCGAATCCTTTGTGAATACGATTATGAGGAGAGAATGGTTTTTGCGAATATGAGTGCCACCAATGTAGGTGGTCCTCCTAGCTCAATGCTTAAACAGCAACAACACCAGCGTCAAAACATTCCTGTAAGTCTTCTATTCAAAATCCTGCAAACACTTTGATTTTCAATTTGCAAGAATGACTTCTTTTACCAGCTAGTATGGACGAGAGTCAATTAAAATTCACCTTTTACCTTTTTTTTAACAAAAATTGACCAAGATTCCTCGTTTATTATAGAACCAACCAAATGGACAGCCAAATTCAGTGGACTCTCGAGGAATGCAACTTAATAATGGAGGTTTACCCCCACCCTTGGGTCGGTTACCTCACCCGGGTATGAGAGGGAATGGATCCGTCTCATCCACAGATGGATAAGATATCTCGTTACTTAGATTCTGTCCCAGTCGAAGTTCCTAGTCTCGTCTCCACCCCCGCCATCTTATCACAATCATAAATGAACCCTTGCCAAATAATGATGCACCAGCGCCTGGTTCGAGGTCATAGGTCGTCATGTGGTTCTTGTAGTTTTTCCTCTATATTTTTTGTCAGATCATTGTTTCTGTCTGTTTGATCTCATCACAGTTTCTGTAATGAAAATTCATTAACACAGATAAAAAGTAAAAGAATAATATACAGTCAGTCATGTCAGAATGTTGTGTATGTAAATAATTAGACAAATTTAACGTTATTTTCACTCGTATCAGTGATCCTTGTCGTGTCCTCAATGCCAGTACTAAGAGCTATTCAAGTATACAAAACTGTACTAATGGACGTAACAGAACGTCCAGTTTTTGAAGCCCATTATTTACCATTACAAAGGGAATTTATAATGAACAAAACTATGCTATCAATGACATTTTGTCATCAGTGGTCAAGATCTGGAGCAGAAAGTACATTGCAGTCGTTGAACTGATACAGTACACATTGGTATGAAGCATGAGTAGAAAGGTGCTTTTATTTCTACCTTTAATGCAATAAAGTAATTTAAGTTAACCATGAAGCGGATAAGTAATCAATTTGAGTACAGATGTTCATTATTATATATGTATAAGTAAATGAAGTGTGTTTCTTTATTCTCATAAGTAAGTGTATCTTTACGATGCATTCATCTATTTATACATGTTACAAAAAATAGTGAATAATTATATTAATTGTAAACCTTATAACGAAATAAAACTAAATATTGTGGATAAAAATTGAGAATTTGGTTGTAAATATTTTTTGGCACCCAGCAATTCAAAGCAATTCAAAGTTCTAACGAGAATTTTAAATACCTTTCTTTTTAAAGTCACCCTTGCGAGAGTGATTTAAACCAATAGTAAAGGAACATCTTGGTTTACGATCAAACTTTCTTTTTTCTAACAATTTTGGAAGAGGGAGGAATGCGTCAAGAAATAATATCTCTTTCACCCTTTCCTTGCTACCATTAGTATTCAGAATAGATGTGGAGAAAGTCTCAGATTGGATTATGAATATTTGAACAAACAATAGTGGGCAGTTGGATTTGGATTTGTAGATACTGCATGCTCGCCCCACTGGTCACTTACATTCTGGACATGTGTAACGAATCCGTGTTTCTCATCAAACAGACGAATCCACCCATCCCCTATTGCATTGGATGCTGTCACTACCAAACCAACAACTGGAAATGAAATCACTCCATCATTAAACTATCCAATTCACCCACATGCCATTGCTCTGCATGGCATCTTGTAGATATTCATGAGAATTTCTGACCACTGCTTACCCCACGATTTATTACACTATGGGGAAATTGACTTTGAAATGTGTTCTAGTCATACATACAACAACACACAATACAGACACACGACTCCCTGTTTGGGGTGTAAGTAAACTGTGCATTGAGGAGTATAAGGGTTGGGGAGCAAAACCGCACCACAACCTAACCAGTTTAACTACTTATCATCATCGCTATCAATATCTCCAACAATGCATGTGTGCGGGTGCTTTCTCTCAAGCCCCATGTGAGCTGAAAAATGTAAACTGTGACTATTACATACTCCAAAATATGCAACCGAAATGACATTGTAAATTGTCAAGGAGTAGAACTCTAGAATTATTTTTCTTTTCGCGAATACAAACAACAAAATAGACAAAAAAACAATCAAAACGCTAATCAATAGACATATAAACAGATAAATGATGCAAGGAAGAGGGAGACAATTGATGAGGTCGTGGCTATCAATGTCATGAATTAATGGAGTAGATTAGAATAGCAAGGTTCATTCATCCAACACATTTATTATGGTGAAGGGATGAACGTGCTTTCCCTCTTTAACTACGGATTGTAAATATAACCCACACATGTTTGTTTGTGGTGGTAAAATTTTCACATCGTTCAAGCCAAACCAAGTCATTTCATAACCAAGTGATCCCGTCTCCTGGTGGTGCATTGTGCGGCAATGAAATCCGCACCATGGTATTTCTGTGGCCAAGAATAACCACGGTCGGATAATCACATTAATCAGTTTTTTCCGCTCCATTGACCGTTGTTTGAGTGAAAATGAAGAAAAAAGCGAGACGACACGTGTTGTGGTCACCTTACTATGCTGCCGCTGAGTAGGGTCGGTTAGGGTGTCAGTGGATTAAATGCCGATGTGGCAATAATAAGGATAATGATGGAGTTGAGCTACATAGTCTGTGTATTAATGCTGATGGCTATAATATAGTGTTTTACTGCTGTTGTTAGCAGTTGTTAAATTATGGCAGACTTTTTTTTGTAATTTGAAACCCGACGGGATTTTATTAAATTGTATAAATATCTTCATTGGCTTGTTTTGAAAATTGACTTATGTATAAATAACTTCCTCTGCTCCGAAACTATTTCTAGGTTAGAAACCCTAACTAACTAACTTTAGGGTGAACGTGCTTAAAATCAGAACTGGAGAGTTGGGTATAACAAGATTATGATGATCATGACAGAGGCATTGCAGTGAGTAATATCATGACCGCCAGGACATGATATTCCGTGTTTAATGCAGTCGGTTCTGCGGACAACCTCCTCAACCAAACCACAAACTAACCAACTAACCAACCATCCGACCTTCGCCTCCACAGACATAAATGGACATCACACTAACTGCCAAAAAGATAAGAGACGAAAGCTATTATGAAAGGGGTTTTTCTAATAAAAATGACCGCACATGAGGATTCATTCAGTGATAAGAGAAAAAAGGGATAGGATGATAGGCCATACTGGGGTAAGAAGGGGGAGATGGGTAGAAAAGGCCGTCGTAGTTTCTTGAAGCATTCAATCATAAAAGGGCCAAAGACTCATTCCCCGACTTTATCTATGACTTCACATTTGAAATTCTATCATGGATGTAATAATTCATAAGAAGAATCATGAAATAGAGAAAGGAATAGAGGAGAACTGAGGAGACAGACTGATGGTCCAACGACTGGATGGACGGACGACTAAACTTTTACGGACTCGCTTTCTCTTTTACTTACTTTTTCTTCTTGACTCCATAATATAATAGTGGTTTAAGTTGAATGACTTAACTTCCAGTTACGCACCGGGGTAATGCCATTATTGTTATTAAGTTACTCTAAAATAAGAGAAAAAACTGATCCCTTCCTTCTCTATATTTCTCTAAATGTAGTTGGTATATAGTGGGCAGCATTATTGCTGCCAATTGACTTTTGTGGCTTCCTGGTTCCTTGCTTAGATTCCCAAACACAACCTCGTCCTCTCCTTTCTTTTTATTGTAACATAGCTCCAAAAAATGACCATAACATTTCTAGAAAGTATCCAGATGGAGGGAAATCTGTCAGATTTTATGCGCTATCAGGAGGTGAGCCGTTTTTCAAGAGAGATTTCAAAACAATCAAATCCATGAGCTGGCCAGCCATCCAAAGAGTAAGGAGAATGAGATGGACGGAGTTCATTTAGCAGAGCCAACTTGGGCTTTATTCGGTGCTCAACCGGGATTTGGTCAATGGCCACAAACCGGACCTTGGCCAGGATGATTTTTTGAAAATTGTATTGTAAGTAAGCATGGCATGGTATTCCTCTCGCTGGGTATGCATAGGAGCACAGAATCCCTATCAAACCAAAGTAAAAACCGTCGCATTTATGTGACAAGGAAATTTTGTAGATTTTATTTTATACTCGTTTAGTTCTGCCCCGGGTTTCCGATTCGGACGGAATATTATTATGATGGTTGGTCGCCAAACCAAACCACGTATTTAGCTTTATCTCGCTACACTGGTTGGATAGCTGGCTGAACTCATATTGTTATGGGATATGATACGATGATACGATGTAATTCCGTTTATGGGACGGATTTCTACTTTCAAATTTGCAACTAAAGTCAGCCGGTAGGATGGGGTGTGTAACTTGGACTAAAGGTAAGGTATTTTATAATCCACACAATTCCATGTTTTCCTTCGACTATTTTGTTTTTCCATTGTCTTTAAAAACAACCTAATCGAGTCAAAGTCAAGTACTTCTGGCAGCGCTTAAGCACGATCGTACAATATGGCCACATGGATTTGCAGGTAATAGTACTAACTCAATTTAAATGGTCAATATGCCGATAGAAGAATATTTGAAGAATTTAAAACTTTTGCCATTCATATATGTTTTCAGAATCATTTACTTAGTTCTGGCTCTGAGGCTTTATAATTAAGTAACGTAAGGTAGTATTGACCAGTTCTAGTAAATTCAAGAAGACTAATCATGGCTTTTGCTTGTTAAAATACTATCCCATATCCTATATATATACGAATCGATGAAAAAGAAGATCTAACTAAAAGAGAAAGCTAAATACTATGTCTTTTCGTTTTTGACTTGAATACATTGTAATGTTTCGAATCTCACGTAAAAGTACCTAATGGGGAAAGTAGAACAATGAGTATTAAGTGGACGAATGAATAAATAGTATTTCTGGCTTGTTTAGACCCGAGGATGTTTCAAATAACAAGAGCTTTATTAGCCTGCTTGTGATCTGAAGTGCAAGTGGAGCATGGCAGAGACTAATCTCTAATTCTGTAATTACGCAATTACGGTGGGAATCGGGAAATGGGTAGCTTAAGTGGGATAAACTCTGTCCACTCCACTCTACTGCCACAGTGGTAGTTACAGGAAATGGAGACAGGGCGAGGCCATACATCTCTCCGTGGATGGATTACTGTCGTCCTCTCCTAGTTTACCGGAATTCTCATCTCACGTTCACTAACCAACTGGTAACCAGAGTCAGGGATAGATAGAGAGAACGGATGTGATGCTTTCTCAAATTATGTCCCTACAACGCCACCACTTGAACCATTCTCAGTAATTAACAGAGAGATTGAGAGAGCAGCTTTCAAATCAAAGGAGAAATAACAAGTATCTACTGACTAAACTACATTCTTCCACCAACCAACTTGGCTAAAAAGAGATATCCGACTCTAACGAGTATTTTGCTAAGTAGATTTGCTCTTAATTCAACTCCAGCGTGGCATTCCCGTCACTCTTTGTTTCTTTAGTAGCAAGAACCTACATCTTTGATCATAATCATTACTGCGAAGTTGGAAGTCCAGTTTTTACATTGTTAGAAATAATCACAATCTGGCCCACAAAATGGAAAGAACCAAGAGTCTGTTGCTTCGTCAAAATCGTCCAATGGAACCCTCTACAATTTTCTTGGGCTAGATCTCTAAGTTCTTCAACTAGTTCGTAAAATATAGGGTGATGAATGAGTCAATGCAATAAAAAAGGAGATCTCTAGTCCGAAGAAAGAAAGTGAGACGAGAGGAAGTAGACTGAAGTTCAAGTTGGTGGAATCTTGAATGGTTGTAAGAGGCTATGTCCGAGTAGAACAGAGGAGCAGTTAAAAGTGGCTGGTGGTGGTTTGGTGGTAATGCGTGTGAGATAAAGGAAAGGAGTGAATACAAATGGACCAAGTTGGGCAACAATGGGCATAATGAACAAGTAAGTAGAACCATAGAAAGGTGATTGTCGGCCGAATGGTTAAAGTGGAGACATGAGTTGAGTGAGACTGGAAAGAGTAATATTTTTGCCTAATGTCCTTTCCTCGTCTACAGTGGGCTTTCTTCTCATCCTATGGACAACGGGCATGGCGTGGTCCATCCCGTCATCCTGTCGCATTGTGGCGATAGATATCATGCATACAAACCAAACCACCCAACCCTGGTGGGTAGATGGTAGTATGTAGTAGTGATGGTGGTGAAATTGGAAACTGTGTGGACCAAAGTGTACCAACTACCAGCAAAGGCAGACCGCTCTCTTTCTGTGATATTGGATGAGTGTCGGAAAAGCAATGTCAGGCTCTGCAATCGCGATACGATCATAATTGAATCGACTCAAGTTGAGGCTGAGGATGATTTGCACTTGGAGAATGAAGCCCTCGGTGCTTTGCTTTCTCTTGCCTCGCTTTGGTCTCATGTTGAAAAGGCAGTGGTTGGTTGGTAGGAGAGAGTGCATGGTTAGTGGTGGTGGGACCTGTATCAGATATCGCTTATGGTGGTGTATTATTATGCCCCCCACTGATATATTACTCACCAGCCTCTTCACAATTGCCTTCGTAATCTAAACTGGTTCCCACATCACATTGTGAGCGCCTTTTCAACTGTATATTAGATTAACTTTATAATTTTCTCAGATGAATGGCTTCTCGCATCCAAATCTCAATTTTATAAATCGCTTCAACTTGATTAACATCCCGCATCCCATCCCATTCCAAAAGCAGCCAGTTTTCGTTTTGTGATAACTCCCACCAAAACCAACACTTCTCCACATAAACGGATCCAACCCGACACCAAAAACCACATTCACTTCCTTTACTCGGCTTCCTTATTATCTATTCACCACCCATCACGACACAATCATCTAACCAGTGCTGTGCCTGATTTAATTCGGTCCACCTGAAGCATCAAATTTTTCCTTCACATCACGGTACACTTATGACTAAATTGTCTCCTCGTCACTAAATCGTATTTGGCAACATAAACAAAAATGCAGCCCCCATTAAAAACTTTACTGGCAACACATCGTCATTTCAATATTATCATCAATGTTTTAATTAGATTATGCTTCTATCCTTCCGGCAGATCACGAATCTCATCTTCACATATTTAAAACATACTAAAACATGATGCGAGTTTGATTTGTTTGGTAGGCATATAGAATTGGCATATTATGTAAACTGAAATTGATTTTTGTTTTAATAAATTTTCACTTTTTCATTTTCCAACGAACTGGCATATAATGAATTATACTAGAGATATTAACATACATATAAAGTGAGGAACCACAACAATTTAAGTTATATAATGCTGATGAATTTGCTTTAAAAAATCATTCTATTCCAAGTCGGTGATAGGAAACGGACAAAGCAAACTTTCCGAAATTCATCCACTGGTCGTCGAATCTATTCCCACGCCGAAATTCCAAGAAAAGGGTTAAGACAGATTCAAGAAATGGTGTGTTGGAAAATAATGTGAATGAAAAGATTGTCATTTTATGCTTGATCGAATCGAAAAATCGGTTTTAAATGGAACCCCATGATAACCCCACTACCTCCTTCGTCTAAGGTATTTCATCTAGTACAAAAGTCGTGGTTGTGGCTATCCCACCAACAAACATACAGGACTTGAACTCAGTCAGACCAAGGAAGCTAAATCCGACCAAACACAGGACTCAATACCATTTTAATGGAGCATTAGGAGGTGTGGAGTAGGAAAAAGCATGCACATGAACATGCACAAGCATGAAATTAAATTGGAATTCCAGTCTCCACTGTTCAGGTGACTCCAAACTACCCGCAATTCCATCTGCAGGACACTCTTCTACACTTCTACTTACCTGAATAACCTTTCCAAACTGAAATAATCCGGAATTTAAACCAATATCTTGGGAACGGTCGGACCCTTTGTCATATACTGGATTAAATAGGTGTTACTACTAACCTCGTTTTTATACTGAGTGCTAATTAAAACCACAATCTGTGTTTTCCTTAAGTTGGGCATTTTTATATCTATTTGTTGCCACAAACTATTAATTGCTTAATGATGCAAAAATCTGAAAAAATGCTTTTTTTAAGCGTTGCAAGGACTCAAGTCAAATAAATAAGTTTATCCAAGTTTTATCTCAAGTTGAATAAATTTGTCCTGACGGTTTGAACCCAGTACTTGCTTACAGCCGTCACGACCACTTTACTTTCTCTTTTCTATAGTGTTTTCCTAAACGAGTGACGATGGTTGTGGGACGCAATGTGTGGTGTAACGTTGTCACGACGTAATTGCTAGGATTCTCCTGAAATTGAGTGAGTGAGTGTAGTACATGAATGAGGAAAGGAAGGAAGTCTTTGACTTTTTATATGCATTTAGTTTAGTGGCTTAGGAAATGATAGACTGAATGTGATCCCATCCCATGAATGCTATACCAGGGAACCACAGCCAGCAATGTTTATTGTTCTTAGGGGTGGGCGGATGTCTTTAGTATTGAAATCACGCAAAAGGGAGTAAAAGACTTTTGAATGCGAGTTTAAATTGGATCCATCTCCATTCTGGATTGCATTACTTTACACTGAAACAAGAACAAGGAGAAGTGAAGAGGATTTGAGCAGATAGACTCACTCAAATGCTTTCTTATTTAAATCTGCCCAATGAAATGGGACTCTCCTTCCGTTTTGCCTTGTTTACAATACAGAAGTCTTTTATATAAAATGTCAGCCTGACCATTTTTGTGTCTTATTTTTCCATAATCAATAAAACTGCGGACAACATTGCATTTTCTTCTCATTACAAAACACACATGCCATCATAAAATGGTTCACCGTTCACCATCATTAACGCCACAATGTGGTTATTGCAACAGTTGAAATGAGCAGTGGGTCGACAAAACTAACCACGGAATTGTGTAAGCTTTAAGAATTTACAGACACATAACTACACACACTTCACTACATTGGAGCAGTTTAACGGTGAAACCTTAAAAACATTGCTTATGTACACTTACCCGCATTCACTGACTTGATATGTGGAAACTGAATGGAACATGAGTAAAAATGTTGCATGGACATAGTTGAGTAAAAGCATGAGGAATGGTAAAAGGCTTTTCTTTTTCTTTTCCCCAGTTATTTTGTAGGATACCAAACAAAACGCATTCGAAGAGATTTCGGCCTCAGCATGCATAAGTAGCTATCGCATTATGTGTTTTATGTTTTCCATTCCACCCCATATTTCCTCCAGTCACAAACCAAACCAGCAACAAAAGTTATGCATAGGAAAAGGAGAGATTGAACAAAACGGGAGGAATTGAAGAAAGTATAATAACACATAGGCTGAGTAGAGGACATGACCAGGCGTTCTTGTTCATGTCATCACGTCCCAGCACCTCAACATCAACTCGCCTGAACTGCATGGAAATCTTTAAGCATCATGTTCCCCAAACATAGGCTGAGTAGAGGACATGACCAGGCGTTCTTGTTCATGTCATCACGTCCCAGCACCTCAACATCAACTCGCCTGAACTGCATGGAAATCTTTAAGCAGCATGTTCCCCAAAGCCAAGTCAAACTAAACAACCGAACACTGGAGAAAAGACCGCAAAATAGCAAAAGAAAATTATTATAATTCGTTTATTGCTCACTCAATTATATTCCGTCTAACAAGCTGGGCTGTGTGTTGAGCCTATACTCTGGCCTATTTTAGAATACAACCACAGGTCAAATAGGGTTACATAATAACATTATATTATCATCCTACTTTACTAGACTCAAAATTGTTTTGTACCAATCTTTTATTGGCCGTATAACTTCGCAACTGTAACTCGGTTATGGCAAGTAATTAGCTGCCAAAATATTTGACTAGAATGGTAGTAGCTGTAATAGTTTTGAGAAAAAATCAGACAGATAGTTAATTCCTGAAGTGCAAAAATTTTCCGAATGGTAAATTGCTCAGAAAAGTATTTCTTGAATCTTTCAGTGGGAGAAAGGGAAACACAGTTTTAGGGCTATTACAAACGTCTTTGTGACGATTATACATTATGACCGCTGTGACTGGTGATTTGCTTTCCGGCTGTGGCGTAGTGTGGGGCTTAAGGGTGGCGGTGGGTAATAGCAGGGACGAACGTGGCGGAATACTGATGGCCAGACCAACAATTCAGCTTAGTCTTATATGTAGCTCATTCATGACGAGATGAAGTGAGGGGAAGTCAAGTAAAGAACACTTTTAGTATTCAACAACGGGTTGGATTGTGTAGTGGTATATTCATAAATTTACATGATTTATGACACCTCCAATGACGTTTCCCTTCTGTACTTGCTTCTATTTACTTTTACACTCAACCAGTCAACATCAACATCTTGGGGTGGTTGTTGTGCTTTTCTCTGTTATGTCCTATCATACTCAATTCTAAGGCCGTGGATGGGTTGGTGACTTTCTTTTGACTCCTGCATGCCCAAACTGCCATATCAAACACTTAAGTGACTGACTGAAGGACTTTTTACGTTTTCAAAATCCATCAGAAACAGCTTGGGCTTCCTTTGATTCTTCAACAGTTTATGTGACATTACAAAAGAAAGAGGTGAATTGATGTTGGGGAGGCTTCAGGCAGGATAAATGTAACATTCTAAAGCATCACTCACTTACCATCCAAAAAATATCCAATTGTTCAGCCATAATGCAAGAAATTGAGACAGTCTTTGAAATGATTTGGTGCATATTCATCTTGTATTTCTAACCATCTCTCTCTCTTTACTGTTTAGCATCATTCCCCCTATCCAACCAAGACTCATTTTCTTCTTACCTCCATAATAATGCGATTCAAGCTATGCGGTACTCGAATTCAAAGTCAAAACATTTTCTGACATCTTTTACCCTTAATGATTTAATGCAATGTCAGCAACAACAGGCCATGCCACGCCAGCCACACGTTGACAACATTTCCCAACAACGGAGGTCATTACGTCATCTTAATGTTCTTTTCTCTCCATCCAAGACTTGAAACTTCAAAACTGAGATTCATAACATAAATGTTCGTTCATCATTTTTGGCATTCTCTTTCTCCGCCATGAATGGATGGAGAAAGAAGAAATAGAGCTAAGGCAGCCACCTTTACCTATCTTTTCCTTCCTTTCTTCCTGCTTTGGTCTGGTGTATCTGCATAATGTCATCCATGTTGACATAAGATTGATTGCCCCCAGAAAAACCATCATTTGCCTTTGTATAAGAATGTCAATGTAACAACCAACCACTTTTGTTTGAATAGCAACTTAAATGAAGACATACGATATTGAGTAAATTAAAACGTCTTAAATTACCACATTTTAGAACGAAACAATTCCATTTATTTCTCATAATTGGCAGGACTCGAGGTTTATGGAGAAATATAGGGAGTGCAATGCAATGGATGCAAGGCTGTACTATTTTCTCGTTTTCTCGAAGAAATAAGTGCATTTTAAAAGATCAGATGTCTCGTCTTTCCACATATTTTTCCTTTCTCACTTCTACTACTTTTTATATATTTTTGCCACTATTTCCTTACTCCATCCGGGATAATGATTTTTTGTATGAGATGTTTAATGTAGTGTGAGATATTGAAGATGAACACACGCATTTATTTATGCATCCACCAACAACTTTCCTCGAAATGCAGAATCTGTCCTCCTGTCTCTCCTTCCATTCCATCAATTCATGTAGGGAATTGTTCAATAGCGGCCAAAGAAACAGGCAAACAGGAGCAGTACAAATCTGTTTAAAAGAGACACAAGTTTACTTACATATGGTTGCTCCTTCATAGTTTTGTGGTAGTCGGTTGTTGAATGGATCGTTGTCGTGTGTTTGGAATGAAACAATCCAATCCTAAACCAAATGAATTTCATCTCAATAGCAAGCATGAAGAGATAAGCTTTTTGTAATGTGATACCCTCGGAGCAGATTATCATATAACTGCTAAACATCACAATAGGAACATGCAAGGCAGGAGGGACACGATGCATCTCTGGACTAACTCGATCACTTTATGTATTTGCGTTGTGGATGGCCTGTTGGTAAACTTACCCTATAAAGTCTCACACACATTTATTTTCATTTCACTTCGTCATCCCAAACAATTTTTCTATTTTCAATTTCAATGTGACATTTTCATTTCAATATCAAAATATCAAACTGAAGAGTAATGGACCGTGATGATGAGGAGAGGAAAGCGTAACGTACCCATATCCATTTCATGAGCTTAAATATTCAGCCTTTCCCTTACTTCCCACACTCCAATGCTAAATAGCATGTCCCTTGCCTACAGTAGGCTCATCTCAACCACATTTTTTCAACCATCGCGACAGACACTTAAACTTAACAATCGACCAGTTTCGTACCACGTTCCCACACTCGTAAAGTCGTCCCTTCAGCATAGTATTAGTACTTAGTGGATACAGACAGAGCACCATGTAATGACCTGGATTTGATGAGTTCGTCCCTCAGCCCTACATTGCTTTGAATCGTCCAAGTAATTATTAAAAAATATTTACTTGCTTTTGATAATTGATACAGATAAGGTCGAATTTGATTTTGTTTGGACAGAGGGTTGAGCTGGCTGGGCACCCATTGTCTCGCATGGATGGTTAGATGTATGCAAGTTGATTGGTTGGGTTCTTGGTGGATGTTAGCCTTCTCTGAGGGTTGAGATTTAGAAGATGGATGGATGGACGGGGGAGTTGTTTGGGTTTGAGGATGACCACAACACGATTTTTTTTCATTCTATATGCGGGAGGCCAACCAGTCGGGGTAAAAAAAGGATTTTTTTTGCCTTAGATTCATTCGGATAAGGAGATGGTGATAAATGGGGACAGGGTGGAGATTAAATTAATGTGGAGCATCGGTTCGGACAGGTAAAAGCCCAGCAGTAGGACGCTAAGGCATCCAGGATGGGGTGGGATTGAAGAATATAAAGGGAGCTAAATAGAGGAAGGTACAAGGTGCCTGTGTTGTTTGGAGAAAGCATGAGCATGAGCAACCAGGCGGACGAGGAGTAATCGGTTGTTGTTTGGCTAATTTATTGGGTAGTAGACACGATATTAAGACGAATTAGACACGTGATGCTGGATGGATAAAGTATTTGAAGGGGAGTAAGTGCAGTTTGGGCTCAATGAAGATTTCCTACCTCACGAAACCAAACCACTCTTTAATCCGGCTTCTGCTGCTTTCTCTTAAATTGCACAAGCTGAGACTGTGACTATACTTATAGCCAAAGACTGTATTTGCGGGCTGAAGAAGAAGTGAGTCCTTGTCCCTCTAACACTAAACAACCCAGCCAAACCAAGCCAACTGCGCCAGAAGTAAAAGTAACGGCTGACCATTATCTAAATGAGAAAGAATTCAATCAACTAAATGTACATGTAGTAGTAGTAGGAGTGGTAGGAGTGCATGCTAGTCATACTGTAGTGTTGGATGGGTAGTGGTAGTGGCAGAAGCAAGCTCTCCCAATTTTTTGTACTCTTTTAGATGGATTGCTCGATCCTTCCTTGGGTTACTTCAATTTGCCTAAAAGCTGTAAAATTATCGTTTTTGATCCTCTCTTTCATCAACAACTCAAGTTTTTCTCTCTATGTCAGCAAACCACTGAGGAGGATCATCCCCCAATCCATCCTCAAACTATTTACGAAACCAAGTGTCATGCCATGTCAGTCTCAGGCGTGGAAACTAAACCTGCCATGTTTAACAATCATATTATCATGTCAACCACCGTCTAACAAACGGCCATTCATAACTGTCCCTTCTCTCACCTTTGCAAATCTTTACAGTTTCATACGCACTTTATTTTCCCGGATTTCCTGACAACTTGCAAACTATCACCGTCATATTTACTCTCAAGAATAGTGGTTAACATTGGCTAATCTTACATCATAACTAATACCTACATGCCAACATCTAAGCTATTTAGGCATTCGTTGTCACTTGGTGTTTGAAGATAAATGAAAAACCTGGTCTAAAAAGCGTTCCTATCAATACATGCAACAGCATCTATGCCATTTTTCTATTGACGAGCTGTAGACATTAAATGTAAAAGATATTCCGCCACCCGGCTTTTGACGTGTTTACAGATGACTTGATGCCTGAAACCGACTGTGATTTGACAAAACTATTAGTTTTTTTCATGTCACAACTTACTCCTTCACCTTTGCCATTGGTAAATAGGATTTCACACAATGGACTATTTTCTTATTATGAATTATTAATAAATAAACAAAATAGTATGGTAATTCAATGCAGTGCTTTTCCATAACTGAATATTCGTCAACATTGATTCCTTATTACTACACGGTCTTACATTTTACCTTGTGGCCTAAATTATATATGATTGAAAATAAACTTGATCATGCACAACTTGGAAATCTCTAAAATAGTAAACCCATACTACTCACTGTCCTTCAACAATGCTGTTGATTATTTTTAAAGGGAGAAAAAAACTGCTACATTTTTTCAGCTTGACATGACACGAAATGAAGGGGACAAAGCAATGAAGCATCTCCTAATTCTTTGATAATGAAAAATGTCACTTTTTATACAAGTGTCACAAGCGAGTCCTGTTACCATTTCTGATTTGACCCTTATCCCAACTCATCGCATTAAATTACGTTTTCCCACAGCCTGAATGTAAATAAGATTCATTACATCGAGTTTCTCCATTTGACTGAAAGTGGATGGATGGTATAATAACAAGGGGTGATTATTACATTATATTGGCAATGGTGGTGAAATTATAGGTCTATCTCTGCACCCTCAGTTGGATGAGTCAAGGGTGACTTTGAGGTTCCTTGTGATGTGTGAGTGACTCTAATTTCATAAAACCACGGCATCCCTTCAATGAATCAACGAACCGTTTTAATCTCGTTTCAAATCAAAATCTCACTGATTGAAATCCCAAAACCAAAACCAACCAAGTTGATGGCAGCACGACAATTCAATATCATACATCGAGGCAATAATATGTTACTACAATATCTGGGGATTCCCTTTTTTGACTCGCAAATCCAGCACACGCTGCATTGTCCTGTCCTTACAAAGAATGGCACCCCTCACCAGTGAGTGTGTTTGGTGGTGGCGGTTTTCTAAAGGAAAAAGCAAACACCGTCCGTGGTTGCTGTCTGTATGGGGACATGGAATTGGATGAGATTGATGTGATTGATATCTATCCTTTCTCCAAGTCCACACGCAAAAAAAGTAATTGGTAATTGGTGCGAAAAAACAATTTTGGTTAACAATTTATTTTCGGAAAGTGTTCCAGTGGTGAAGAGTCATATTATTGATGTATTTTCCAGTAAAGGTTGAATGGATGGGAAAAGTTTTTGGTGAACCATTTCATTCCTTAGGAATATATACATTGCCATTCATTGTTTGTGGTGGTAGTTTAGGAGCAGCTAGTGCTAGAGTGTTGGTGGCTGATCATTGATAGAACGCAAAGAAAAGTAAAGTTGATTTTTCAAGATTTACTACTGTTTGGAAACTTATAACTTTTTGTTAAAGAGTTGATACTCATCCGGGGATACTTTCTGATCCGGGCTATATCCGACACCAACCAGCTAAATAATATGACTCTAATGGTACACGGGATATACTTCAATGGAGGAACCTTTACTCATAGATATCATAGGAAATGGATACTGTATAAATTGATGATTATGTGGGGATCAAAAAGGTTGGCTCATTCATGATCTAGGATTTTGAGTTATGATTTATGCTATCAGAACGGAGCATCTCTTTTTCAAATCGTGCTTTCGCAAACTAAAACAACTTATCCTTGGATACATTTATTTAATGGAAATTCTGACACGATTGAAAAAATAGGGGAAGCTAATGGGAAAATTGCCATATTTATTATTACATTTTTAAAGTTGATCTGAGTTGGCCTCTGGATTTAATCTTTTAATATATTAGCGTGAGATTTTGTTTAAGAAATCAAGATAATTCATTCCTTTCATATTTTATTGGAAAATAAAAGTGTGGATTGTAAAAATATTGGTGTTTCTTAAAATTAACATTCTTCAACCAACGATTGGTTAAGGTTGACTTATATATCTAGGAGCTGAGCAAAAAATACATTGAGGATTTACAACCTGGAAGTTCAACAAAAGGGCAAATTTATAAACCATACTACAAGGACGAGGTGCATGTATCATATTCAAAGATCCAGCATCAATGCAGCTTCTTCATTCTATGATTTATGCAAAGCACCAAGTCCCTGCCACTGCCACTGCCACTTTTCTCCAAAGTGTTGTAAAGTTAAAGAAAAGTCAGACAGACCTAGTTTGCACTGCCCTGCCCTGTAATTATGTCCATCCGTCAGTCAGTTTAAAATAGAAATAAAGCCAGAGAGAGAGAGAGGAAGAAAGAGGAAATGGGGAATTTTTGTTTGGTTAATAATTTAAATGACTTAATTAGAACTTGAATCCTGGTATAAGTGTGCGAGGGGTAAAAGTAATTGGAGAGAGCATAGCATAACATCACAGTTTCTCCTGGTCCGTTTGTGTAGCTTATAAGAAGGAAAAGAAGTCCAATAATTGTGAGAAAAGGGCAAAGTAAGAGAGGAAGAAAATGGAGAAGAGATTGAGAAAGAAGGGAAAGGAAAGAAAAAGGTGGCAGTAATTGAGGAGGAAAGTTTGTTGGGATAAAAAGTTGCATTTTGAGAATGAAAGTGTCATTACTCAAAGTCTAATTGTGTTAGTCTCTATGGGCATAAAACAAAGGGAAGGACAAATGGTTGAGAAATATAAGTTAGAAACTCATTTCTACAGCAATTACCTCCGATTACGACTCTGTTTCAGCCAAGTAACCAACGAGGCAAGCCTTTCCTTGGTAAAGAAAAGATTTAGGGAGCAGGGATTTCCTGTAAGTACGCAGAAAGGGAAAGGAAGGGCAATGAAGGAAAGACAATAGACAAGCAAGGGTCGGTGAGGGAGACGCAGAGCAGCAGTCTCAGTCAAACTATTCTTCTTTTGCGACATGGCGTAATCTCACAACCTGCTGCGGTTGGTCTCCATGTATATAACATCACACTCATCTTTAGTTCACGATACTTTTTAGTTCCTTTACAGCCATTTGTTCCTTCGTTATGCCTCCAGTCATTTGCCAACAATGCAAGACGTTGTGGCAGACAGTTGAACAGAGCATCAGTCACTCTCAGCCCTGGAGTCCCTTAACTGCTATCAGTCCTATTGGCATGTACGTTACAGCTCACAATGTGAGTAGCAAGCGATTGGATTTGAATGTGACCAAAGACAATATTAAAATTATTTGATGTTTTTGTACATTATCATGCTCATTATAATTATCATTAAGGATTGGGACGTGGCAAAGATGTGGCAATGTGACATACACAAATGTTGTTGCCAACAATGGACAGGTTTTTTTAATTCAAACTGCCCTTATTTCTAGTTAGACAATAAACACTCACCAACCTAAATTCATGGAGAAAGTTCTATAGATAAATTTGAAAGTACTGTATTTGGCATAACATTCCATCACAATATAAAGGAAAGTGAACTGACAAACAAATATTTGCCGTAACTAAAGTTGCATTGTAAAAGGAGAGCGGTACAAGTATTGCAATGGAGCTTAGCTGATAGTTAGCCAAGAAGAGGAGTGGATGTAGAAGTGAGGCGGTAAGTTTTCCCAATCGAGTTAAATAATCAAGAATCAGCTCCTTCTAAATTGGTAGAGGTTTTAGTTTTGGGTTGTTTCCTTCCTAGCTGGGTTGATTTGTTGGCTGGTTTAGTTTAGTTGAGTTTGGCTGGGCATTTGTCAGAGATTGCAAATGAGATGATTGAGCCCGGGTGATGTATGGGAGTTGCGGGAGAAAGTGGCTGATAAGATCATGCCACAGTCTTATTACTTACATTGGTATCACATAAAGGAGCTCTTCTTCCTTTTCTCCTTCTTCCCTCTGTTTCTCCATTCCTCTTTCGCCAAGCCCATGCAGAACAGAGTTCTGGATAAGCTGCCTTAGGCTTGGTACTAAATGAGAAATCCTGCTTAATGTCTCCCTGAATGATCATTACATTTTCCCAACTCATCAAACCCATTACAACTTCATTACAAGCAATTGCCTATCAAGCAGACATATATGTATGTATGCGTCTATACAGAAGACCAAATTCCAACAAACTCTGTAGAAATCAAGGGAATACCAACCAACTTTCATGCTTTCTCCTTTATCTCCGTCATTCATCCTCTTTTTCCTCTACAGTCAGTCAGTTAGCCAACTAAGTTAACCACGGACTACTCAAAGAGGAGAACGATCATCATCATCGAATCACTTTTGGCCAACTCTTCCATATCCGGGCCTTAATTTCAATTCCATCCAACCAACCTCGACCTCAAGACAACCAGAAAAGCAAACCCTTCAATAATAAGCCACAAACTAAATTATTATTCGAGGCATTAATTCTGTGGTCTAGTCACAATTCAGTTCAGTTCTTGGCCCTCATTCTAAGATACATGCTTCCTCCTTTTCTTCGGCTTTGGCTATCCATCATATAATAAACTTAACTTAACAGAGTCGCCTTTAAATACATGATCCATCATATACGTTGTAATTTCAATTTCATACCAAATTGCGGCTTATACTCAAATGTCCCTGTCCCATTGTTTCTCCAACTTTAACTTTCTTACAACTTTCTCTTTATTAATCCTTGGTGATTGCAAACACTTGTCCCTGTCTCGACGAGAAGTTTGCTGCTTAGACGCACCATGACAGAAAAGTCTATGGCCGACAAACCTCTCTCGCATTGCAATGGAACAGAGCAGTCCCTTGACATCCATTATCCAGAACTGGTTGTTCAGTGGTAGTGCACCTGTTCTTCTTAATTGAGTTGGATTAACAACTACTGATGTGATTCGATTGGAGGGGTGTGAAACCTTTCCCAACTAAATGTCGTACTCGGTGCAACATAGGCCGGAAGTGCCGGCTTTCCCCAATGTGTAAATTGAGTTGGATTAACAACTACTGATGTGATTCGATTGGAGGGGTGTGAAACCTTTCCCAACTAAATGTCGTACTCGGTGCAACATAGGCCGGAAGTGCCGGCTTTCCCCCAATGTGTAATAATAAAGTTCTAGCTCAGTCAGAGCTCAGTTAGTCGGGTTCGTCATCTTCACAAAGTCAAAAGGCTGAAAATCTTTGGGATATTGTTTCAAGGATTGTTAACAAATTAGTTGCATACTGTGAAAAAATTGGATTTAAAAACCATTTTTCAATCGTACGAGTAGGGTTTGGCTGCATGCAGTCAGCATGCAACTAGAAGTTTTGAAGGATAGTAAAAAAAAATGCTGAGATAATATAGAATTATAACTGGTTTCTTTATTACTTATTATGTACCAATAGAATGTGACGATTATCCTATGAATAGTTTAATTTACTTTATATTTTTTTATTAGCTGCAACTACGAAATTAAATCCGAATTTCGTATACATGAATGATTTATTAACAAAATTTACGAGAGCGTCATAATTACAAGATGAAGCACACATGAATAGAGATCGACCTGTTAGACTTCAAATCATTGCAAAATAATGTTTGAACACGATTTCTAGACTAAACAATGACAATAATTTAATCTCTTTTAGGTTTATTACAGTACTCAATTTTAATCTTTACTTTATAAAGCAATTGAAAGAACGAGTGTTTAATGGCAACTTGCTAACGTACATTTAATTAAAAACATGAGAACCTTGGTTCATTCAGGAATGAAGCTTACCTGCTCAACCATAAATAAATAGCTTAAAACCTACAAGTACAGAACGTGACTAAATGCATGTCTTAATTTAAACTTAATTGTAACGAACAGCGTCAGAGAAGCGTTGGTTATTCGTATTGGTGATTGGAGTACAGAATCGATCTCAGTAACGTTGAGCGAAATTTGGGAGGTGGTGTATAAGAAAAAAATCGTCTTATTTTCTTGTTGTGCATGGAAGAATTTTTGTTGGTAGCGATTTAAGTTAGTCGGCACCATGTGTTCCATCCCTCAGTTATGCAGCCGTTTTTTGTATTGCTGGAGAAGGCTGATGTCGATTCACTGAAGACGGGTTAATTGACTGAAGTTTTGGAGAAAGACAATAATTTCCATTTGTCACGGCACCATTACTAATTGTTAGTGTTCCCCGATTTGCCCCTTGATTCCGCACTGAAAAACCGTAATTACCATTCGTTCATTCAGATCAATTATCGCCAATCAATACTAACTATCGACACTATACTGTCATTAGCTTAGGATAATGTCAGTCGTAACAGTAAAAGTAATAGGATGGTGTAGTTAAGACTTACTTTTTCACTAGTGCCAAGTTCCCCGAATTAAACGAACCCATATTGGCAAACACCATCACTTCTTGATAATCGTACTCACATAGTATTTTATTCTCACACAAATAAAATCGGTCACCCACGCAAAACCTAGAATAGTAGAAACAATTATTTTTATAATACTCTCTTTCCCATGACTGAATTGTACTCAATAAACCAACGTTTATGTTAAATACAGGGTGGTCCAAATATTGTGTTACAGGTGGTAAGCTAACGGTGATAAAATTTACCAAAGCATTTTCAATGACACCCTTGTAACCCCCCTTTAGAGTCACCCTGTATGTAAAAAAATGCATTATAATGTACCTGTGATTGCATTGTTGGCAGGCGAAACATTCCAAATGATAGACATTATTCCGAGCTCGCATCACCATTTCAAACGCTGGAATCACTTTGGAACATGCTGCGCAATAACTGCGAAGAAAGAAATATAAGTAATCTATCGTCTAAATGTATTATTGAACAAAGATTGAAAATATTTTACCCGGTATTTCCAAACAGTCTGAAATAGTTAAGAGAGAAAGTCAAAACAATACAATTAGTGATGAATAATAATGTTGTTTTCTTAAATTATTCAACGGTATGATGATATTTTTGTCTCGGGTGTTACTCTCTGTATATACGCCAATGGCACAACTTATTTTTAAAAAATGATAGCAATAAAGGAAAGTTTTAGATGAATTAATTCCAATTTCCATAAAGTAACTACAGGTCTGCTTTCCACCATTCTTGCAGCAATTCAATGTTTGAGGGTTGAATGGATAAAATCCACAATCATGTTTTTGACAGTGAATTATTGCTCTTGTGAGTTTTCAATTAGTTTGTTTACGCTTGAGTAAAAATTTTCCGGCCTGCGGTTCCTTTAATGAAAGAATAATAATAATTAAGCTCTTTAAAGCTTGACGTTTTATATAAACACATCCCGAGAAGGCTCATTTTTTTGCTTGTGAACTTGAAAACAGCATCCCATTTCTCATTCTACTCTCATTTCACTCTCTAATTGCATCCATTTCATTCAGGCATGCATATCTATCCTTCTCAATACCCAAAAACTTTTGAATGCTACCAATCCCTACTTAAATCCAATGATAGAACGGAGGTTGTGGTGCAACACAAAACTTTCTCTTAACTTTCTCCGAGCCTCACACTAAACTGACATTTAAATATAACATTATCATTATAGACAATCTTTCTACAATATAGGCAATCCTTCATTAAATCCATTTGTCCTGTTTCGGTATGCTTCATTTATTACCCAATAAAAGCATGAATTAAATTTAATTAAAAAAGTTTTAAAGGGCACAACAAGTGTTTTGTCTCATTTTAAACACAAGGAGTACAGTTGTCCATTTATTTAGTTAGTCTATTTAAATACATATACTCAATTAGGTACTGATAATTACTTGCAAACTTAGAATTTAATTAGCAAAAATTGTTTATGATAATAAATTGGTCAAATAATTGAACTAATTATTTGTTTCTAATATTCAAGGAATATTAATTTACTAACTGTTAATTATTGTGGAATGAATTAAATTCTAGTTGAATGAATTTGATTTTTTTTTCAAATAATATCTTTTGGTCAAAAAATTGGATCTCATTTTGCCATAATAAAATTTGTTTGTCAGACGCTTAATTTCAACGAACTGCAAAATGAACTGAGCGAGATAACAAGACGAGAGTAAATTGAGGAATAGACGACAGAAGCTTGCAGGTACTTGACAAATAGGAAAATATAACGCTAATAATTTTATACTATTTTCTTGTGATTTTAAAATTTAAAATTATTAATTTTCTAATTTATCACTTGATTGCTAATTACTGTTTCATTCAAACCTTAAGGTTCCCGTGTACGGCTGTTTTTTAATTTTTATTCGGAAAGA